>JANJXV010001447.1:0-121075 GCA_024803745.1 Megascapheus bottae
AGGCGTGTGATGTCATAGAATGGAGGTGTGTGAAGTCACAGAATGGAGGTGTGTGAAGGCATAAAATGGAGGTGTGTGAAGTCATAGAATGGAGGTGTTTGAAGTCATAGAATGGAGGTGTGTGAAGTCACAGAATGGAGGTGTGTGAAGTCACAGTATGGAGGTGTGTGAACTCAGAATGGAGGTGTGTGAAGGCACAGAATGGAGGGGTGTGAAGTCAAAGAATGGAGGTATGTGAAGTCACAGATTGGAGGGGTGTGAAGTCAGAATAGAGGTTTGGGAAGTCATAGAATGGAGGTGTGTGAAGTCAGAATGGAGCTGTGTGAACTCATAGAATGGAGGTGTGTGAAGTCACAATGGAGATGTGCGAAGTCATAGAATGGTGGTTTTTGAAGTCACAGAATGGAGGTGTGTGAAGTCATAGAATGGAGGTGTGTGAATTCAGATTGGAGGTATGTGAAGTCACAGAATGGAGGTGTGTCAACTCAGAAATGAGGCATGTGAATTCATAGAATGGAGGTGTGTGAAGTCACAGAATTGAGGTGTGTGAAGTCAGAATGGAGGTGTGTGAATTCAGAATGGAGGTGTGTGAAGTCAGAGAATGGAGGTTTGTGAAGTCACAATGCAGGTGTGTGAACTGATAGAACGTAGGTGTGTGAAGTCACAATGTAGGTGTGTGAAGTGATAGAATGGAGGTGTGTGAAGTCATAGATTGGAGGTGTGTGAAGTCACAAAATGGAGGTGTGTGAAGTCATATAATGGAGGATTGTAAAGTCACAGAATGGAGGTGTGTGAACTCAGAATGGAGGTGTGTGAAGTCACACAATGGAGGTGTGTGAAATCATAGAATTTAGATGTGTGAAGTCACAGAATGGAGGTGTGTGAAATCGTAGAATGGAGGTATGTGAAGTCAGAGAATCAAGGTGTGTGAGGTCAATGAATGGAGGTGTGTGAAGTCACAGAATGGATGTGTGTGAACTCACAATGGAGGTGAGTGAAGTCAAAGAATGGAGGTGTGTGAAGTCATAGAATAGAAGTGCGTGAATTCATAGAATGTAGGTGTGTGATGTCAGAATGGAGGTGTGTGAAGTCACAGAATGGAGGTGTGTGACGTCATAAATGTTGGTGTGTGAAGTCATAGAATAGAGATTTGAAGTCATAGAATGGAGGTGTGAAGTCATAGAATGGAGGTGTGTGAAGTCACAGAAGGCATATGTGTGAAGTCACAGAATAGAGTTGTGTGAAGTCACAATGGAGGTGTGTGAATTCATAGAGTGGAGATGTGTGAAGTCATAGAATGGAGGTGTGTGAAGTCATAGAATGGAGGTGTGTGAAATCACAAAATGGAGGTGTGTGTAGTCACAGAGTGGAGGTGTGTAAAGTCACAGAGTGGAGGTGTGTGAATTCATAGAATGGATGTGTGTGAAGTCACAAAAAGAGGTGTGTGAACTCATAGAATGGAGGAGTGTGAAGTCATAGAATCGAGGTGTGTGAAGTCACAGATGGAGGTGTGTGAAGTCATAGAATGGAGGTGTGTGAAGTCACAGAATGGAGGTGTGTGAAGTCACAGAATGGAGGTGTGTGAACCCAGAATGGAGATGTATGAATTCACAGAAGGGAGGTTTGTGAAGTCATAGAATGGATTGTGTGTGAAATCACAGAATGGAGTTGTGTGAAGTCACAGAATGGAGGTGTGTAAAGTCACAGAGTGGAGGTGTGTGAAGTCACAGAATGGTGTTGTGTGTGAAGTCATAGAATGGAGGTGTGTGAAGTCACAGAATGCAGGTGTGTGATGTCAGAATGGAGGTGTGTGAAGTCACAGAATGGAGGTATGTGACGTCATAAATGTTGGTGTGTGAAGTCATAGAATGGAGGTGTGAAGTCATAGAATGGAGGTGTGTGAAGTCCTAGAATGGAGGTGTGTGAAGTCACAGAAGGCAGGTGTGTGAAGTCACAGAATACAGTTGTGTGAAGTCATGGAATGGAGGTGTGTGAAGTCAGAATGGAGGTGTGTGAAGTCATAGATTGGAGGTGTGTGAAGTCATAGAATGGAGGTGTGTGAAGTCATAGATTGGAAGTGTGTGAAGTCATAGAATGGAGGTGCGTGAAGTCATAGATTGAAGGTGTGTGGAAGTCATAGTATGGAGGTGTGTGAAGTCACAGAAAGGAGGTGTGTGAAGTCACAGAATGGAGGTGTGTGAAGTCAAAATGGAGGTGTGTGAAGTCTAAGAATGGAGGTGTGTGAAGGCATAGAATGGAGGTGTATGAAATCATGGAATGGAGGATTGTGAAGTCAAACATTGCAAGTGTGTGAAGTTACAGAATGGAGGTGTGTGAAGTCATAGAATGGAGGTGGGTGAAGTCATAGAATGGAGGAGTGTGAAGTCAGAATGGAGATGTGTGAAGTCACATAATGGAGGTGTGTGAAGTCATAGTATGTTGGTGTGTGAAGTCGTAGAATGGAGGTGTATGAAGTCATAGAATGGAGGTGTGTGAAGTCAGAATTGAGGTGTGCTAAGTCATAGAATAGAGGTGTGTGAAGTCAGAATGAAGGTGTGTGAAGTCATAGAATGGAGGTGTGTGAAGTCAGAATGGAGGTGTGTGAACTCATAGAATGGAGGTATGTGAAGTCACAATGGAGGTGTGTGAAGTCACAGAATGGTGGTATGTGAGGTTACAGAATGGAGGTGTGGAAGTCATAGAATGGAAGTGGGTGAAGTCAGAAATTGAGGTGTATGAAGTCACAGAATATAGGTGTGTGAATTCAGAATGGAGGTGTGTGAAGTCATAGAATGGAGGTGTGTGAATTCATGGAATGGAGGTGTGTGAAATCATAGAATGGAGGTGTGTGAAGTCACAGAATGGAGGTGTGTGAAGTCAGAATGGAGGTGTGTGAAGTGATAGAATTGAGGTGTGTAAAGTCAGAATGGAGGTGTGTGAACACATAGAAGGGAGGTGTGTGAAATCACAATGGATGTGTGTGAAGTCATAGAATAGAGGTGTGTGAAGTCACAGAAGGAGGTGTGTGAAGTCAAAAAGGTGGTGTGTGAAGTCAAAAAAGGACGTGTGTAAAGTCACAGAATGGAGGTGTGTGAAGTCACAGAATGGAGGTGTGTGAAGTCAAAGAATGGAGATGTGTGAAGTCATAGAATGGAGTTGAGTGAAATCGTAGAATGGAGGTATGTGATTCAGAGAATCAAGGTGTGTGAAGTAAATGAATGGAGGTGTGTGAAGTCACAGAATGGATGTGTGTGAACTCAGAATGGAGGTGAGTGAAGTCACAGAATGGAGGTGTGTGAAGTCATAGAATGGAAGTGTGTGAAGTCATAGAATGTAGGTGTGTGATGTCAGAATGGAGGTGTGTGAAGTCACAGAATGGAGGTGTCTGACGTCATAAATGTTGGTGTGTGAAGTCATAGAATGGAGGTGTGAAGCCATGGAATGGAGGTGAGTGAAGTCATAGAATGGTGGTGTGTGAAGTCACAGAAGGGAGGTGTGTGAATTCACAGAATGGATGTTGCTGAAGTAAGAATGAAGGTGTGTGAAGTCATAGAATGGAGGTGTGTGAAGTCATAGAATGGAGGTGTGTGAACTCATAGAATGGACGTGTGTGAACTCATAGAATGGAGGAGTGTGAATTCATGGAACGGAGGTGTGTGAAGTCAAAGAATGGAGGTGTATGATGTCAAACAATGGAAGTGTGTGAAGTGATAGAATGGAGGTGTGTGAAGTCTTAGAATGGAGGTGTGTGAAGTCATAGAATGGAGGTGTGTGAAGTCACAGAAGGCAGGTGTGTGAAGTTACAGAATGGAGGTGTGTAAAGTCACAGAGTGGAGGTGTGTGAAGGCAGAGAATTGAGGGGTGTGAAGTCAAAGAGTGGAGGTATGTGAAGTCACAGAATGGAGGGGTGTGAAGACAGAATAGAGGTGTGCGAAGTCATAGAATGGAGGTGTGTGAAGTCAGAAAGGAGCTGTGTGAACTCATAGAATGGAGGTGTGTGAAGTCAAAATGGAGATGTGTGAAGTCATAGAATGGTGGTTTTTGAAGTCACAGAATGGAGGTGTGTGAAGTCATAGAATGGAGGTGTGTGAAGTCAGATTGGAGGTATGTGAAGTCACAGAATGGAGGTGGGTGAACTCACAATGGAGGTGAGTGAAGTCACAGAATGAAGGTGTGTGTAGTCACAGATTGGAGGTGTGTAAAGTCACAGAGTGGAGGTTTGAGAAGTCTCAGAATGGAGGTGTGTGAAGTCATAGAATGGAGGTGTTTGAAGTCATAGAATGTTGGTTTTTGAAGTCATAGAATGCAGGTGTGTGAAGTCATAAAATGGAGGTGTGTGAAGTCAGATTGGAGGGGTGTGAAGTAACAGAATGGAGGTGTGTCAACTCAGAAAGGAGGTGTGTGAAGTCATAGAATGGAGGTGTGTGAAATCATAGAATGGAGGTGTGTGAAGTCACAGAAATGAAGTGTTTGAAGTCAAATGGAAGTCTGTGAATGCAGAATGGAGGTGTGTGAAGTCATAGAATGGAGGTGTGTGAAGTAACAGAATGGAGGTGTGTGAAGTCTTAGAATGGAGTTGTGTGAAGTCATAGAATGGAGGTGTGTGAAGTCACAGAATGGAGCTGTGTGAAGTTACAGAATGGAGGTGTGTAAAGTCACAGAGTGGAGGTGTGTGAAGGCAGAGAATTGAGGGGTGTGAAGTCAAAGAATGGAGGTATGTGAAGTCACAGAATGGAGGGGTGTGAAGTCAGAATAGAGGTGTGCGAAGTCATAGAATGGAGGTGTGTGAAGTCAGAAAGGAGCTGTGTGAACTCATAGAATGGAGGTGTGTGAAGTCATAGAATGGTGGTTTTTGAAGTCACAGAATGGAGGTGTGTGAAGTCATAGAATGGGGGTGTGTGAAATCATAGAATGGAGGTGTGGGAAGTAAAAATGGAGTTTGTGAACTCATAGAATGAAGGTGTGTGAACTCATAGAATGGAGGTTGTGAAGTCATGGAATGGAGGTGTGTGAAGTCAAAGAATGGAGGTGTGTGAAGTCAAACAATGGAGGTGTGTGAAGTCAAACGATGGAGGTGTGTGAAGTCACAGAATGGATGTGTGTGAAGTCAAAACGGAGTGTGTGAAGTCACAAAATGGAGGTGTGTGAAGTCACAGAATGAAGGTGTGTGAAGTCAAAAAGGTGGTGTGTGAAGTCACAAATGGACGTGTGTAAAGTCACAGAATGCAGGTGTGTGAAGTCAAAATGGAGGTGTGTGAAGTCAAAGAATGGAGTTGTGTGAAGTCATCGAATGGAGGTATGTAAAGTCATGTCATGGAGGTGTGTGAAGTCACAGAATGGAGGTGTGTGAAATCAGAATTGAGGTGTGCTAAGTCATAGAATAGAGGTGTGTGAAGTCAGAATGGAGGTGTGTGAAGTCATAGAATGGAGGTGTGTGAAGTCAGAATGGAGGTGTGTGAACTCATAGAATGGAGGTATGTGAAGTCACAATGGAGGTGTGTGAAGTTACAGAATGGTGGTATGTAAAGTTACAGAATGGAGGTGTGGAAGTCATAGAATGGAAGTGGGTGAAGTCAGAAATTGAGGTGTATGAAGTCACAGAATATAGGTGTGTGAATTCAGAATGGAGGTGTGTGAAGTCATAGAATGGAGGTGTGTGAATTCATGGAATGGAGGTGTGTGAAATCATAGAATGGAGGTGTGTGAAGTCACAGAATGGAGGAGTGTGAAGTCAGAATGGAGGTGTGTGAAGTGATAGAATTGAGGTGTGTAAAGTCAGAATGGAGGTGTGTGAACACATAGAAGGGAGGTGTGTGAAATCACAATGGATGTGTGTGAAGTCATAGAATAGAGGTGTGTGAAGTCACAGAAGGAGGTGTGTGAAGTCATAGAAAGGAGCTGTGTGAATTCAGAATGGAGGTGTGTGAAGTCACAGAATGGAGGTTTGTGAAGTCATAGAATGGAGATGTGTGAAGTCATAGAATGCAGGTGTGTGAAATCGAAGAATGGAGGTATGTGATTCAGAGAATCACGGTGTGTGAAGTAAATGAATGGAGGTGTGTGAAGTCACAGAATGGATGTGTGTGAACTCACAATGGAGGTGAGTGAAGTCACAGAATGGAGGTGTGTGAAGGCATAAAATGGAGGTGTGTGAAGTCATAGAATGGAGGTGTGAAGCCATAGAATGGAGGTGTGAAGTCATAGAATGGAGGTGTGTGAAGTCATAGAATGGAGGTGTGTGAAGTCACAGAAGGGAGGTGTGTGAAGTCACAGAATGGATGTTGCTGAAGTAAGAATGAAGGTGTGTGAAGTCATAGAATGGAGGTGTCTGAAGTCATAGAATGGATGTTGCTGAAGTAAGAATGGAGGTGTGTGAACTCATAGAATGGACGTGTGTGAAGTCATAGAATGGAGGAGTGTGAATTCATGGAACGGAGTTGTGTGAAGTCAAAGAATGGAGGTGTATGATGTCAAACAATGGAAGTGTGTGAAGTGATAGAATGGAGGTTTGTGAAGTCTTAGAATGGAGGTGTGTGAAGTCATAGAATGGAGGTGTGTGAAGTCACAGAAGGGAGGTGTGTGAAGTTACAGAATGGAGGTGTGTAAAGTCACAGAGTGGAAGTGTGTGAAGGCAGAGAATTGAGGGGTGTGAAGTCAAAGAATGGAGGTATGTGAAGTCACAGAATGGAGGGGTTTGAAGTCAGAATAGAGATGTGCGAAGTCATAGAATGGAGGTGTGTGAAGTCAGAAAGGAGCTGTGTGAACTCATAGAATGGAGGTGTGTGAAGTCAAAATGGAGATGTGTGAAGTCACAAAATGGAGGTGTGTCAACTCAGAAAGGAGGTATGTGAAGACATAGATTGGAGGTGTGTGAAGTCAAAGAATGGAGGTGTGGGAAATCATAGAATGGAGGTGTGTGAACTCACAGAATTGAGGTGTATGAAGTCAGAATGGAGGTGTGTGAATTCAGAATGGAGGTGTGTGAAGTCATAGAATGGAGGTGTGTGAAGTCATGGAATGGAGGTGTGTGAAATCCAAGAATGGAGGTGTGTGAAATCAAACATTGGAGGTGTATGAAGTCACAGAATGGAGATGTGTGAAGTCACAGAATGGAAGTGTGTGAAGTCCAAATTGTGGTGTGTGAAGTCACAGAATGGAGGTGTGTGAAGTCACAGAATATAGGTGTGTGAAGTCAAAATGGAGGTGTGTGAACTCATAGAATAGAGGTGTGTGACCTCATAGAATGGAGGTGTGTGAAGTCATGGAATGGAGATGTGTGAAATCCAAGAATGGAGGTGTGTGAAATCAAACAATGGAGGTGTATGAAGTCACAAAATGGAGATGTGTGAAGTCACAGAATGGAAGTGTGTGAAGTCAAAATTGAGGTGTGTGAAGTCACAGAATGGAGGTGTGTGAAGTCAAAATTTTCAGGTGTGAAGTCACAAATGGAGATGTGTGAAGTCACAGAATTGTGGTGTGTGAAGTCAAAATGGAGGTGTGTGAAGTCAAAGAAAGGAGGTGTGTGAAGTCATAGAATGGAGGTGTATGAAGTCATGGAATTGAGGTTTCTGAAGTCATAGAATGGAGGTTTGTGAAGTCATAGAATGGATGTGTGTGAAGTCAGAATGGAGATATTTGAAGTCACAGAATGGTGGTGTGTGAAGTCAAAGAATGTTGGTGTGTGAAGTCATAGAATGGAGGTGAATGAAGTCATGGAATGGAGGTGTGTGAAGTCAGAATGCACGTGTGTGAAGTCATAGAATGGAGTTGTGGGAAGTCATAGAATGGAGGTGTGTGAAGTCAAAAAATGGAGGTGTGTGAAGTCATAGAATGGAAGTGTGTGAAGTCATAGAATGGAGGTGTGTGAAGTCTTAGAATGGAGGTGTGTGAAGTCATAGAATGGAGGTGTGTGAAGTCACAGAAGGGAGGTGTGTGAAGTCACAGAATGGATGTGGCTGAAGTAATAAGGAAGGTGTGTGAAGTCATAGAATGGAGGTGTCTGAAGTCATAGAATGGATGTTGCTGAAGTAAGAATGGAGGAGTGTGAACTCATAGAATGGAGGTGTGTGAATTCATAGAATGGAGTTGTGTGAATTCATGGAACGGAGGTGTGTGAAGTCAAAGAATGGAGGTGTGTGAAGTCACAGAAGAGAGGTGTGTGAAGTCAGAGCATCGAGGTGTGTGAATTCACAGAATGGAGGTGTGTGAAGTCACAGAATGGAGGTGGGTGAACTCACAATGGAGGTGAGTGAAGTCACAGAATGGAGGTGTGTGAAGTCATAGAATGGAAGTGTGTGAAGTCATAGAATGGAGGTGTGTGATGTCAGAATGGAGGTGTGTTAAGTCACAGAATGGAGGTGTGTGACGTCATAAATTTTGGTGTGTGAAGTCATACTATGTTGGTGTGAAGTCATAGAATGGAGGTGTGAAGTCATAGAATGGAGGTGTGTGAAGTCACAGAAGTCAGGTGTGTGAAGTCACAGAATAGAGTTGTGTGAGGTCACAATGGAGGTGTGTGAATTCATAGAATGGAGGTGTGTGAAGTCAAAGAATGGATGTGTGTGTGAAGTCATAGAATGGAGGTGTATGAAATCACAGAATGGAGGTGTGTGTAGTCACAGATTGTAGGTGTGTAAAGTCACAAAGTGGAGGTTTGTGAAGTCTCAGAATGGAGGTGTGTGAAGTCACAGTATGGAGGTGTGTGAACTCAGAATGGAGGTGTGTGAAGGCACAGAATGGAGGGGTGTGAAGTCAAAGAATGGAGGTATGTGAAGTCACAGATTGGAGGGGTGTGAAGTCAGAATAGAGGTTTGGGAAGTCATAGAATGGAGGTGTGTGAAGTCAGAATGGAGCTGTGTGAACTCATAGAATGGAGGTGTGTGAAGTCACAATGGAGATGTGCGAAGTCATAGAATGGTGGTTTTTGAAGTCACAGAATGGAGGTGTGTGAAGTCATAGAATGGAGGTGTGTGAATTCAGATTGGAGGTATGTGAAGTCACAGAATGGAGGTGTGTCAACTCAGAAATGAGGCATGTGAATTCATAGAATGGAGGTGTGTGAAGTCACAGAATTGAGGTGTGTGAAGTCAGAATGGAGGTGTGTGAATTCAGAATGGAGGTGTGTGAAGTCAGAGAATGGAGGTTTGTGAAGTCACAATGCAGGTGTGTGAACTGATAGAACGTAGGTGTGTGAAGTCAAAATGTAGGTGTGTGAAGTGATAGAATGGAGGTGTGTGAAGTCATAGATTGGAGGTGTGTGAAGTCACAAAATGGAGGTGTGTGAAGTCATATAATGGAGGATTGTAAAGTCACAGAATGGAGGTGTGTGAACTCAGAATGGAGGTGTGTGAAGTCACACAATGGAGGTGTGTGAAATCATAGAATTTAGATGTGTGAAGTCACAGAATGGAGGTGTGTGAAATCGTAGAATGGAGGTATGTGAAGTCAGAGAATCAAGGTGTGTGAGGTCAATAAATGGAGGTGTGTGAAGTCACAGAATGGATGTGTGTGAACTCACAATGGAGGTGAGTGAAGTCAAAGAATGGAGGTGTGTGAAGTCATAGAATAGAAGTGCGTGAATTCATAGAATGTAGGTGTGTGATGTCAGAATGGAGGTGTGTGAAGTCACAGAATGGAGGTGTGTGACGTCATAAATGTTGGTGTGTGAAGTCATAGAATAGAGATTTGAAGTCATAGAATGGAGGTGTGAAGTCATAGAATGGAGGTGTGTGAAGTCACAGAAGGCATATGTGTGAAGTCACAGAATAGAGTTGTGTGAAGTCACAATGGAGGTGTGTGAATTCATAGAGTGGAGATGTGTGAAGTCATAGAATGGAGGTGTGTGAAGTCATAGAATGGAGGTGTGTGAAATCACAAAATGGAGGTGTGTGTAGTCACAGAGTGGAGGTGTGTAAAGTCACAGAGTGGAGGTGTGTGAATTCATAGAATGGATGTGTGTGAAGTCACAAAAAGAGGTGTGTGAACTCATAGAATGGAGGAGTGTGAAGTCATAGAATCGAGGTGTGTGAAGTCACAGATGGAGGTGTGTGAAGTCATAGAATGGAGGTGTGTGAAGTCACAGAATGGAGGTGTGTGAAGTCACAGAATGGAGGTGTGTGAACCCAGAATGGAGATGTATGAATTCACAGAAGGGAGGTTTGTGAAGTCATAGAATGGATTGTGTGTGAAATCACAGAATGGAGTTGTGTGAAGTCACAGAATGGAGGTGTGTAAAGTCACAGAGTGGAGGTGTGTGAAGTCACAGAATGGAGTTGTGTGTGAAGTCATAGAATGGAGGTGTGTGAAGTCACAGAATGCAGGTGTGTGATGTCAGAATGGAGGTGTGTGAAGTCACAGAATGGAGGTATGTGACGTCATAAATGTTGGTGTGTGAAGTCATAGAATGGAGGTGTGAAGTCATAGAATGGAGGTGTGTGAAGTCCTAGAATGGAGGTGTGTGAAGTCACAGAAGGCAGGTGTGTGAAGTCACAGAATACAGTTGTGTGAAGTCATGGAATGGAGGTGTGTGAAGTCAGAATGGAGGTGTGTGAAGTCATAGATTGGAGGTGTGTGAAGTCATAGAATGGAGGTGTGTGAAGTCATAGATTGGAAGTGTGTGAAGTCATAGAATGGAGGTGCGTGAAGTCATAGATTGAAGGTGTGTGGAAGTCATAGTATGGAGGTGTGTGAAGTCACAGAAAGGAGGTGTGTGAAGTCACAGAATGGAGGTGTGTGAAGTCAAAATGGAGGTGTGTGAAGTCTAAGAATGGAGGTGTGTGAAGGCATAGAATGGAGGTGTATGAAATCATGGAATGGAGGATTGTGAAGTCAAACATTGCAAGTGTGTGAAGTTACAGAATGGAGGTGTGTGAAGTCATAGAATGGAGGTGGGTGAAGTCATAGAATGGAGGAGTGTGAAGTCAGAATGGAGATGTGTGAAGTCACATAATGGAGGTGTGTGAAGTCATAGTATGTTGGTGTGTGAAGTCGTAGAATGGAGGTGTATGAAGTCATAGAATGGAGGTGTGTGAAGTCAGAATTGAGGTGTGCTAAGTCATAGAATAGAGGTGTGTGAAGTCAGAATGAAGGTGTGTGAAGTCATAGAATGGAGGTGTGTGAAGTCAGAATGGAGGTGTGTGAACTCATAGAATGGAGGTATGTGAAGTCACAATGGAGGTGTGTGAAGTCACAGAATGGTGGTATGTGAGGTTACAGAATGGAGGTGTGGAAGTCATAGAATGGAAGTGGGTGAAGTCAGAAATTGAGGTGTATGAAGTCACAGAATATAGGTGTGTGAATTCAGAATGGAGGTGTGTGAAGTCATAGAATGGAGGTGTGTGAATTCATGGAATGGAGGTGTGTGAAATCATAGAATGGAGGTGTGTGAAGTCACAGAATGGAGGTGTGTGAAGTCAGAATGGAGGTGTGTGAAGTGATAGAATTGAGGTGTGTAAAGTCAGAATGGAGGTGTGTGAACACATAGAAGGGAGGTGTGTGAAATCACAATGGATGTGTGTGAAGTCATAGAATAGAGGTGTGTGAAGTCACAGAAGGAGGTGTGTGAAGTCAAAAAGGTGGTGTGTGAAGTCAAAAAAGGACGTGTGTAAAGTCACAGAATGGAGGTGTGTGAAGTCACAGAATGGAGGTGTGTGAAGTTAAAGAATGGAGATGTGTGAAGTCATAGAATGGAGTTGAGTGAAATCGTAGAATGGAGGTATGTGATTCAGAGAATCAAGGTGTGTGAAGTAAATGAATGGAGGTGTGTGAAGTCACAGAATGGATGTGTGTGAACTCAGAATGGAGGTGAGTGAAGTCACAGAATGGAGGTGTGTGAAGTCATAGAATGGAAGTGTGTGAAGTCATAGAATGTAGGTGTGTGATGTCAGAATGGAGGTGTGTGAAGTCACAGAATGGAGGTGTCTGACGTCATAAATGTTGGTGTGTGAAGTCATAGAATGGAGGTGTGAAGCCATGGAATGGAGGTGAGTGAAGTCATAGAATGGTGGTGTGTGAAGTCACAGAAGGGAGGTGTGTGAATTCACAGAATGGATGTTGCTGAAGTAAGAATGAAGGTGTGTGAAGTCATAGAATGGAGGTGTGTGAAGTCATAGAATGGAGGTGTGTGAACTCATAGAATGGACGTGTGTGAACTCATAGAATGGAGGAGTGTGAATTCATGGAACGGAGGTGTGTGAAGTCAAAGAATGGAGGTGTATGATGTCAAACAATGGAAGTGTGTGAAGTGATAGAATGGAGGTGTGTGAAGTCTTAGAATGGAGGTGTGTGAAGTCATAGAATGGAGGTGTGTGAAGTCACAGAAGGCAGGTGTGTGAAGTTACAGAATGGAGGTGTGTAAAGTCACAGAGTGGAGGTGTGTGAAGGCAGAGAATTGAGGGGTGTGAAGTCAAAGAGTGGAGGTATGTGAAGTCACAGAATGGAGGGGTGTGAAGACAGAATAGAGGTGTGCGAAGTCATAGAATGGAGGTGTGTGAAGTCAGAAAGGAGCTGTGTGAACTCATAGAATGGAGGTGTGTGAAGTCAAAATGGAGATGTGTGAAGTCATAGAATGGTGGTTTTTGAAGTCACAGAATGGAGGTGTGTGAAGTCATAGAATGGAGGTGTGTGAAGTCAGATTGGAGGTATGTGAAGTCACAGAATGGAGGTGGGTGAACTCACAATGGAGGTGAGTGAAGTCACAGAATGAAGGTGTGTGTAGTCACAGATTGGAGGTGTGTAAAGTCACAGAGTGGAGGTTTGAGAAGTCTCAGAATGGAGGTGTGTGAAGTCATAGAATGGAGGTGTTTGAAGTCATAGAATGTTGGTTTTTGAAGTCATAGAATGCAGGTGTGTGAAGTCATAAAATGGAGGTGTGTGAAGTCAGATTGGAGGGGTGTGAAGTAACAGAATGGAGGTGTGTCAACTCAGAAAGGAGGTGTGTGAAGTCATAGAATGGAGGTGTGTGAAATCATAGAATGGAGGTGTGTGAAGTCACAGAAATGAAGTGTTTGAAGTCAAATGGAAGTCTGTGAATGCAGAATGGAGGTGTGTGAAGTCATAGAATGGAGGTGTGTGAAGTAACAGAATGGAGGTGTGTGAAGTCTTAGAATGGAGTTGTGTGAAGTCATAGAATGGAGGTGTGTGAAGTCACAGAATGGAGCTGTGTGAAGTTACAGAATGGAGGTGTGTAAAGTCACAGAGTGGAGGTGTGTGAAGGCAGAGAATTGAGGGGTGTGAAGTCAAAGAATGGAGGTATGTGAAGTCACAGAATGGAGGGGTGTGAAGTCAGAATAGAGGTGTGCGAAGTCATAGAATGGAGGTGTGTGAAGTCAGAAAGGAGCTGTGTGAACTCATAGAATGGAGGTGTGTGAAGTCATAGAATGGTGGTTTTTGAAGTCACAGAATGGAGGTGTGTGAAGTCATAGAATGGGGGTTTTTGCAGTCACAGAATGGAGGTGTGTGAAATCATAGAATGGAGGTGTGGGAAGTAAAAATGGAGTTTGTGAACTCATAGAATGAAGGTGTGTGAACTCATAGAATGGAGGTTGTGAAGTCATGGAATGGAGGTGTGTGAAGTCAAAGAATGGAGGTGTGTGAAGTCAAACAATGGAGGTGTGTGAAGTCAAACGATAGAGGTGTGTGAAGTCACAGAATGGATGTGTGTGAAGTCAAAACGGAGTGTGTGAAGTCACAAAATGGAGGTGTGTGAAGTCACAGAATGAAGGTGTGTGAAGTCAAAAAGGTGGTGTGTGAAGTCACAAATGGACGTGTGTAAAGTCACAGAATGCAGGTGTGTGAAGTCAAAATGGAGGTGTGTGAAGTCAAAGAATGGAGTTGTGTGAAGTCATCGAATGGAGGTATGTAAAGTCATGTCATGGAGGTGTGTGAAGTCACAGAATGGAGGTGTGTGAAATCAGAATTGAGGTGTGCTAAGTCATAGAATAGAGGTGTGTGAAGTCAGAATGGAGGTGTGTGAAGTCATAGAATGGAGGTGTGTGAAGTCAGAATGGAGGTGTGTGAACTCATAGAATGGAGGTATGTGAAGTCACAATGGAGGTGTGTGAAGTTACAGAATGGTGGTATGTAAAGTTACAGAATGGAGGTGTGGAAGTCATAGAATGGAAGTGGGTGAAGTCAGAAATTGAGGTGTATGAAGTCACAGAATATAGGTGTGTGAATTCAGAATGGAGGTGTGTGAAGTCATAGAATGGAGGTGTGTGAATTCATGGAATGGAGGTGTGTGAAATCATAGAATGGAGGTGTGTGAAGTCACAGAATGGAGGAGTGTGAAGTCAGAATGGAGGTGTGTGAAGTGATAGAATTGAGGTGTGTAAAGTCAGAATGGAGGTGTGTGAACACATAGAAGGGAGGTGTGTGAAATCACAATGGATGTGTGTGAAGTCATAGAATAGAGGTGTGTGAAGTCACAGAAGGAGGTGTGTGAAGTCATAGAAAGGAGCTGTGTGAATTCAGAATGGAGGTGTGTGAAGTCACAGAATGGAGGTTTGTGAAGTCATAGAATGGAGATGTGTGAAGTCATAGAATGCAGGTGTGTGAAATCGAAGAATGGAGGTATGTGATTCAGAGAATCACGGTGTGTGAAGTAAATGAATGGAGGTGTGTGAAGTCACAGAATGGATGTGTGTGAACTCACAATGGAGGTGAGTGAAGTCACAGAATGGAGGTGTGTGAAGGCATAAAATGGAGGTGTGTGAAGTCATAGAATGGAGGTGTGAAGCCATAGAATGGAGGTGTGAAGTCATAGAATGGAGGTGTGTGAAGTCATAGAATGGAGGTGTGTGAAGTCACAGAAGGGAGGTGTGTGAAGTCACAGAATGGATGTTGCTGAAGTAAGAATGAAGGTGTGTGAAGTCATAGAATGGAGGTGTCTGAAGTCATAGAATGGATGTTGCTGAAGTAAGAATGGAGGTGTGTGAACTCATAGAATGGACGTGTGTGAAGTCATAGAATGGAGGAGTGTGAATTCATGGAACGGAGTTGTGTGAAGTCAAAGAATGGAGGTGTATGATGTCAAACAATGGAAGTGTGTGAAGTGATAGAATGGAGGTTTGTGAAGTCTTAGAATGGAGGTGTGTGAAGTCATAGAATGGAGGTGTGTGAAGTCACAGAAGGGAGGTGTGTGAAGTTACAGAATGGAGGTGTGTAAAGTCACAGAGTGGAAGTGTGTGAAGGCAGAGAATTGAGGGGTGTGAAGTCAAAGAATGGAGGTATGTGAAGTCACAGAATGGAGGGGTTTGAAGTCAGAATAGAGATGTGCGAAGTCATAGAATGGAGGTGGGTGAAGTCAGAAAGGAGCTGTGTGAACTCATAGAATGGAGGTGTGTGAAGTCAAAATGGAGATGTGTGAAGTCACAAAATGGAGGTGTGTCAACTCAGAAAGGAGGTATGTGAAGACATAGATTGGAGGTGTGTGAAGTCAAAGAATGGAGGTGTGGGCAATCATAGAATGGAGGTGTGTGAACTCACAGAATTGAGGTGTATGAAGTCAGAATGGAGGTGTGTGAATTCAGAATGGAGGTGTGTGAAGTCATAGAATGGAGGTGTGTGAAGTCATGGAATGGAGGTGTGTGAAATCCAAGAATGGAGGTGTGTGAAATCAAACATTGGAGGTGTATGAAGTCACAGAATGGAGATGTGTGAAGTCACAGAATGGAAGTGTGTGAAGTCCAAATTGTGGTGTGTGAAGTCACAGAATGGAGGTGTGTGAAGTCACAGAATATAGGTGTGTGAAGTCAAAATGGAGGTGTGTGAACTCATAGAATAGAGGTGTGTGACCTCATAGAATGGAGGTGTGTGAAGTCATGGAATGGAGATGTGTGAAATCCAAGAATGGAGGTGTGTGAAATCAAACAATGGAGGTGTATGAAGTCACAAAATGGAGATGTGTGAAGTCACAGAATGGAAGTGTGTGAAGTCAAAATTGAGGTGTGTGAAGTCACAGAATGGAGGTGTGTGAAGTCAAAATTTTCAGGTGTGAAGTCACAAATGGAGATGTGTGAAGTCACAGAATTGTGGTGTGTGAAGTCAAAATGGAGGTGTGTGAAGTCAAAGAAAGGAGGTGTGTGAAGTCATAGAATGGAGGTGTATGAAGTCATGGAATTGAGGTTTCTGAAGTCATAGAATGGAGGTTTGTGAAGTCATAGAATGGATGTGTGTGAAGTCAGAATGGAGATATTTGAAGTCACAGAATGGTGGTGTGTGAAGTCAAAGAATGTTGGTGTGTGAAGTCATAGAATGGAGGTGAATGAAATCATGGAATGGAGGTGTGTGAAGTCAGAATGCACGTGTGTGAAGTCATAGAATGGAGTTGTGGGAAGTCATAGAATGGAGGTGTGTGAAGTCAAAAAATGGAGGTGTGTGAAGTCATAGAATGGAAGTGTGTGAAGTCATAGAATGGAGGTGTGTGAAGTCTTAGAATGGAGGTGTGTGAAGTCATAGAATGGAGGTGTGTGAAGTCACAGAAGGGAGGTGTGTGAAGTCACAGAATGGATGTGGCTGAAGTAATAAGGAAGGTGTGTGAAGTCATAGAATGGAGGTGTCTGAAGTCATAGAATGGATGTTGCTGAAGTAAGAATGGAGGTGTGTGAACTCATAGAATGGAGGTGTGTGAATTCATAGAATGGAGTTGTGTGAATTCATGGAACGGAGGTGTGTGAAGTCAAAGAATGGAGGTGTGTGAAGTCACAGAAGAGAGGTGTGTGAAGTCAGAGCATCGAGGTGTGTGAATTCACAGAATGGAGGTGTGTGAAGTCACAGAATGGAGGTGGGTGAACTCACAATGGAGGTGAGTGAAGTCACAGAATGGAGGTGTGTGAAGTCATAGAATGGAAGTGTGTGAAGTCATAGAATGGAGGTGTGTGATGTCAGAATGGAGGTGTGTTAAGTCACAGAATGGAGGTGTGTGACGTCATAAATTTTGGTGTGTGAAGTCATACTATGTTGGTGTGAAGTCATAGAATGGAGGTGTGAAGTCATAGAATGGAGGTGTGTGAAGTCACAGAAGTCAGGTGTGTGAAGTCACAGAATAGAGTTGTGTGAGGTCACAATGGAGGTGTGTGAATTCATAGAATGGAGGTGTGTGAAGTCAAAGAATGGATGTGTGTGTGAAGTCATAGAATGGAGGTGTATGAAATCACAGAATGGAGGTGTGTGTAGTCACAGATTGTAGGTGTGTAAAGTCACAAAGTGGAGGTTTGTGAAGTCTCAGAATGGAGGTGTGTGAAGTCACAGAATGGAGGAGTGTGAAGTCAGAATGGAGGTGTGTGAAGTGATAGAATTGAGGTGTGTAAAGTCAGATGAAGGTGTGTGAACACACAGAAGGGAGGTGTGTGAAATCACAATGGATGTGTGTGAAGTCATAGAATAGAGGTGTGTGAAGTCACAGAAGGAGGTGTGTGAAGTCATAGAAAGGAGCTGTGTGAATTCAGAATGGAGGTGTGTGAAGTCACAGAATGGAGGTTTGTGAAGTCATAGAATGGAGGTGTGTGAAGTCATAGAATGGAGGTGTGTGAAATCGAAGAATGGAGGTATGTGATTCAGAGAATCACGGTGTGTGAAGTAAATGAATGGAGGTGTGTGAAGTCACAGAATGGATGTGTGTGAACTCACAATGGAGGTGAGTGAAGTCACAGAATGGAGGTGTGTGAAGTCATAGAATGGAATTGTGTGAAGTCATAGAATGTATGTGTGGTGTCAGAATGGAGGTGTGTGAAGTAACAGAATGGAGGTGTCTCACGTCATAAATGTTGGTGTGTGAAGTCATAGAATGGAGGTGTGAAGCCATAGAATGGAGGTGTGAAGTCATAGAATGGAGGTGTGTGAAGTCATAGAATGGAGGTGTGTGAAGTCACAGAAGGGAGGTGTGTGAAGTCACAGAATGGATGTTGCTGAAGTAAGAATGAAGGTGTGTGAAGTCATAGAATGGAGGTGTCTGAAGTCATAGAATGGATGTTGCTGAAGTAAGAATGGAGGTGTGTGAACTCATAGAATGGACGTGTGTGAACTCATAGAATGGAGGAGTGTGAATTCATGGAACGGAGGTGTGTGAAGTCAAAGAATGGAGGTGTATGATGTCAAACAATGGAAGTGTGTGAAGTGATAGAATGGAGGTTTGTGAAGTCTTAGAATGGAGGTGTGTGAAGTCATAGAATGGAGGTGTGTGAAGTCACAGAAGGGAGGTGTGTGAAGTTACAGAATGGAGGTGTGTAAAGTCACAGAGTGGAAGTGTGTGAAGGCAGAGAATTGAGGGGTGTGAAGTCAAAGAATGGAGGTATGTGAAGTCACAGAATGGAGGGGTTTGAAGTCAGAATAGAGATGTGCGAAGTCATAGAATGGAGGTGTGTGAAGTCAGAAAGGAGCTGTGTGAACTCATAGAATGGAGGTGTGTGAAGTCAAAATGGAGATGTGTGAAGTCACAGAATGGAGGTGTGTCAACTCAGAAAGGAGGTATGTGAAGACATAGATTGGAGGTGTGTGAAGTCAAAGAATGGAGGTGTGGGAAATCATAGAATGGAGGTGTGTGAACTCACAGAATTGAGGTGTATGAAGTCAGAATGGAGGTGTGTGAATTCAGAATGGAGGTGTGTGAAGTCATAGAATGGAGGTGTGTTAAGTCATGGAATGGAGGTGTGTGAAATCCAAGAATGGAGGTGTGTGAAATCAAACATTGGAGGTGTATGAAGTCACAGAATGAAGATGTGTGAAGTCACAGAATGGAAGTGTGTGAAGTCCAAATTGTGGTGTGTGAAGTCACAGAATGGAGGTGTGTGAAGTCACAGAATATAGGTGTGTGAAGTCAAAATGGAGGTGTGTGAACTCATAGAATAGAGGTGTGTGACCTCATAGAATGGAGGTGTGTGAAGTCATGGAATGGAGATGTGTGAAATCCAAGAATGGAGGTGTGTGAAATCAAACAATGGAGGTGTATGAAGTCACAAAATGGAGATGTGTGAAGTCACAGAATGGAAGTGTGTGAAGTCAAAATTGAGGTGTGTGAAGTCACAGAATGGAGGTGTGTGAAGTCAAAATTTTCAGGTGTGAAGTCACAAATGGAGATGTGTGAAGTCACAGAACTGTGGTGTGTGAAGTCAAAATGGAGGTGTGTGAAGTCAAAGAAAGGAGGTGTGTGAAGTCATAGAATGGAGGTGTATGAAGTCATGGAATTGAGGTTTCTGAAGTCATAGAATGGAGGTTTGTGAAGTCATAGAATGGATGTGTGTGAAGTCAGAATGGAGATATTTGAAGTCACAGAATGGAGGTGTGTGAAGTCAAAGAATGTTGGTGTGTGAAGTCATAGAATGGAGGTGTATGAAGTCATGGAATGGAGGTGTGTGAAGTCAGAATGCACGTGTGTGAAGTCATAGAATGGAGTTGTGGGAAGTCATAGAATGGAGGTGTGTGAAGTCAAAAAATGGAGGTGTGTGAAGTCATAGAATGGAAGTGTGTGAAGTCATAGAATGGAGGTGTGTGAAGTCTTAGAATGGAGGTGTGTGAAGTCATAGAATGGAGGTGTGTGAAGTCACAGAAGGGAGGTGTGTGAAGTCACAGAATGGATGTGGCTGAAGTAATAAGGAAGGTGTGTGAAGTCATAGAATGGAGGTGTCTGAAGTCATAGAATGGATGTTGCTGAAGTAAGAATGGAGGTGTGTGAACTCATAGAATGGAGGTGTGTGAATTCATAGAATGGAGTTGTGTGAATTCTTGGAACGGAGGTGTGTGAAGTCAAAGAATGGAGGTGTGTGAAGTCACAGAAGAGAGGTGTGTGAAGTCAGAGCATCGAGGTGTGTGAATTCACAGAATGGAGGTGTGTGAAGTCACAGAATGGAGGTGGGTGAACTCACAATGGAGGTGAGTGAAGTCACAGAATGGAGGTGTGTGAAGTCATAGAATGGAAGTGTGTGAAGTCATAGAATGGAGGTGTGTGATGTCAGAATGGAGGTGTGTTAAGTCACAGAATGGAGGTGTGTGACGTCATAAATTTTGGTGTGTGAAGTCATACTATGTTGGTGTGAAGTCATAGAATGGAGGTGTGAAGTCATAGAATGGAGGTGTGTGAAGTCACAGAAGTCAGGTGTGTGAAGTCACAGAATAGAGTTGTGTGAGGTCACAATGGAGGTGTGTGAATTCATAGAATGGAGGTGTGTGAAGTCAAAGAATGGATGTGTGTGTGAAGTCATAGAATGGAGGTGTATGAAATCACAGAATGGAGGTGTGTGTAGTCACAGATTGTAGGTGTGTAAAGTCACAAAGTGGAGGTTTGTGAAGTCTCAGAATGGAGGTGTGTGAAGTCATAGAATGGAGGTGTTTGAAGTCATAGAATGTTGGTTTTTGAAGTCACAGAATGCAGGTGTGTGAAGTCATAGAATGGAGATTTGAAGTCATAGAAGGGAGGTGTGAAGTCATAGAATGGAGGTGTGTGAAGTCACAGAAGGCATGTGTGTGAAGTCACAGAATAGAGTTGTGTGAAGTCACAATGGAGGTGTGTGAATTCATAGAGTGGAGATGTGTGAAGTCATAGAATGGAGGAGTGTGAAGTCATAGAATGGAGGTGTGTGAAGTCATAGAATGGAGGTGTGTGAAGTCACAGAATGGAGGTGTGTGAAGTTACAGAATGGAGTTGTGTGAATTCATAGAATGGAGATGTGTGAATTCACAGAAGGGAGGTTTGTGAAGTCATAGAATGGATTATGTGTGAAATCACAGAATGGAGCTGTGTGAAGTCACAGAATGGAGGTGTGTAAAGTCACAGAGTGGAGGTGTGTGAAGTCACAGAATGGAGGTTTGTGAAGTCATAGAATGGAGGTGTGTGAAGTCACAGAATGTAGGTGTGTGAAGTCAGAACAGAGGTGTGCGAAGTCATAGAATGGAGGAGTGTGAAGTGAGAATGGAGCTGTGAGAATTCATAGAATTGAAGTGTATGAAGTCAGAATGGAGGTGTGTGAACTCATAGAATGGAGGTATATGAAGTCACAATGGAGGTGTGTGAAGTCAAAGAATGGATGTGTGTGAACTCCGAAAGGAGGTGTGTAAAGTCATAGAATGGAGGTCTGTGAAGTCATAGAATGGAGGTGTGTGAAATCATAGAATGGAGGTGTGTGAAGTCACAGAATTGAGGTGTATGAAGTCAGAATGGAGGTGTGTGAAGTCAGAATGGAGGTGTGTGAGGTCAGATAATGGAGGTGTGTGAAGTCACAAAGCAGGTGTGTGAACTCATAGAATGGAGGTGTGTGAAGTAACAATGTAGGTTTCTGAAGTCATAGATTGGAGGTGTGTGAAGTCATAGAATGGAGGTGTGTGAAGTCACAGAATGGAGGTGTGTGATGTCATAGAATGGAGGTGTGTGAAGTCACAGAATGGAGGAGTGTGAAGGCATAGAATGGAGGTGTGTGAAGTCATAGAATGGAGGTGTGTGAAGTCACAGAATAGAGGTTTGTGAAGTCACAGTATGGAGGTGTGTGAACTCAGATTTGAGGTGTGTGAAGTTACAGAATGGAGGTGTGTGAAGTCATAGAAGTAGGTGTGTGAAGTCACAGAATGGAGGTGTGTGAAGACACAGAATGGAGGTGTGTGAACTCAGAGTGGAGGTATGTGTAGTCACAGAATGGAGGTGTGTGAAGTCATAGAATGGAAGTGTGTGAAGTCATAGAATGGAGGTGTGTGAAGTCAGAATCGAGGTGTGTGAAGTCACAGAATGGAGGTGTGTGAACCCAGAATGGAGGTGTGTGAAGTCACAGAATGGAGGTTTGTGAAGTCATAGAATGGAGGTGTGTGAAGTCATAGAATGGATGTTCCTGAAGTAAGAATGAAGGTGTGTGAAGTCATAGAATGGAGGTGTCTGAAGTCATAGAATGGATGTTGCTGAAGTAAGAATGAAGGTGTGTGAACTCATAGAATGGAGGTGTGTGAACTCATAGAATGGAGGTGTGTGAATTCATGGAACGGAGGTGTGTGAAGTCAGAAAATGGAGGTGTATGATGTCAAACAATGGAAGTGTGTGAAGTCATAGAATGGAGGTTTGTGAAGACTTAGAATGGAGGTGTGTGCAGTCATAGAATGGAGGTGTGTGAAGTCACAGAAGGGAGGTGTGTGAAGTCAGAAAATGGAGGTGTATGATGTCAAACAATGGAAGTGTGTGAAGTCATAGAATGGAGGTTTGTGAAGACTTAGAATGGAGGTGTGTGCAGTCATAGAATGGAGGTGTGTGAAGTCACAGAAGGGAGGTGTGTGAAGTCAAAGAATGGAGGTGTGTAAAGTCACAGATTGGAGGTGTGTGAAGGCACAGAATGGATGGGAGTGAAGTGAAAGAATGGAGGTATGTGAAGTCACAGAATGGAGGGGTGTGAAGTCAAAGAATGGAGGTATGTGAAGTCACAGAATGGAGGGGTGTGAAGTTAGAATAGAGGTATACGAAGTCATAGAATGGAGTAGTGTGAAGTCAGAATGGAGCTGTGTCAACTCATAGAATGGAGGTGTGTGAAGTCACAATGGAGATGTTTGAAGTCATAGAATGTTGGTTTTTGAAGTCACAGAATGGAGGTGTGTGAAGTCATAGAATGAAGGTGTGTGAAGTCAGATTGGGGGTATGTGAAGTCACAGAATGGAGGTGTGTCAACTCAGAAATGAGGTATGTGAATTCATAGAATGGAGGTGTGTGAAGTCACAGAATTGAGGTGTGTGAAGTCAGAATGGAGATGTGTGAATTCAGAATGGAGGTGTGTGAAGTCAGAGAATGGAGGTGTGTGAAGTCACAATGCAGGTGTGTGAAGTCATAGAATGGAGGTGTGTGAAGTCATAGAATGGAGGTGTGTGAAGTCACAAAATGGAGGTGTGTGAAGTCATATATTGGAGGTGTATGAAGTCACAGAATGGAGGTGTGTGTGAAGTCACAATGTAGGTGTGTGAAGTCATAGAATGGAGGTGTGTGAAGTCATAGAATGGAGGTGTGCAAAGTCACAAAATTGAGGTGTGTGAAGTCATATATTGGAGGTGTGTGAAGTCACAGAATGGAGGTGTGTGAACTCAGAATGGAGGTGTGTGAAGTCACAGAATGGAGGTGTGTGAAATCATAGAATGGAGATGTGTGAAGTCACTAATGGAGGTGTGTCAAATCGTAGAATGGAGGTGTGTGAAGTCAGAGAATCAAGGTGTGTGAAGTCACAGAATGGAGGTGTGTGAACTCACAATGGAGGTGACTGAAGTCACAGAATGGAGGTGTGTGAAGTCATAGAATGGAAGTGTGTGAAGTCATAGAATGTAGGTGTGTGATGTCAGAATGGAGGCGTGTGAAGTCACAGAATGGAGGTGAGTGACGCCATAAATGTTGGTGAGTGAAGTCATAGAATGGAGATGTGAAGTCATAGAATGGAGGTGTGAAGTCATAGAATGGAGGTGTGTGAAGTCACAGAAGGCAGGTGTGTGAAGTCACAGAACAGAGTTGTGTGAAGTCCCAATGGAGGTGTGTGAATTCATAGAATGGAGATGTGTGAAGTCAAAGAATGGAGGTGTGTGAAGTCATACAATGGAGGTGTGTGAAATCACAAAATGGAGGTGTGTGTAGTCACAGAGTGGAGGTGTGTAAAGTCACAGATTGGAGGTGTGGGAATTCTCAGGATGGAGGTGTGGGAAGTCACAGAATGGAGGTGTGTGAAGTCAAAGAATGGAGGTGTGTGAATTCATAGAATGGAGGTGTGTGAAGTCAAAGAATGGAGGTGTGTGAAGTCATAGAATGGAGGTGTGTGAAGTCATAGATTGGAGGTGTGTGAGGTCAGATTGGAGGTGTGTGAAGTCACAGAATGGAAGTGTGTCAACTCAGAAAGGAGTTGTGTGAAGTCATAGAATGGAGGTGTGTGAAGTCACAGAAATGAGGTCTTTGAAGTCAAAATGGAAGTGTGTGAAGTCAGAATGGAGGTGTGTGAAGTCATAGAATGGAGGTGTGTGAAGTCACAGAATGGAGGTGTGTGAACTCATAGAATGGAGGAGTGTGAAGTCATAGAATGGAGGTGTGTGAAGTCACAGATGGAGGTGTGTGAAGTCATAGAATGGAGGTGTGTGAAGTAACAGAATGGAGGTGTGTGAACACATAGAATGGAGGTATGTGAAGTCACAATGGAGGTGTGTGAAGTCACAGAATGGTGGTATGTGAGGTTACAGAATGGAGGTGTGGAAGTCATAGAATGGAAGTGGGTGAAGTCAGAAATTGAGGTGTATGAAGTCACAGAATATAGGTGTGTGAATTCAGAATGGAGGTGTGTGAAGTCATAGAATGGAGGTGTGTGAATTCATGGAATGGAGGTGTGTGAAATCATAGAATGGAGGTGTGTGAAGTCACAGAATGGAGGTGTGTGAAGTCAGAATGGAGGTGTGTGAAGTGATAGAATTGAGGTGTGTAAAGTCAGAATGGAGGTGTGTGAACACATAGAAGGGAGGTGTGTGAAATCACAATGGATGTGTGTGAAGTCATAGAATAGAGGTGTGTGAAGTCACAGAAGGAGGTGTGTGAAGTCAAAAAGGTGGTGTGTGAAGTCAAAAAAGGACGTGTGTAAAGTCACAGAATGGAGGTGTGTGAAGTCACAGAATGGAGGTGTGTGAAGTCAAAGAATGGAGATGTGTGAAGTCATAGAATGGAGTTGAGTGAAATCGTAGAATGGAGGTATGTGATTCAGAGAATCAAGGTGTGTGAAGTAAATGAATGGAGGTGTGTGAAGTCACAGAATGGATGTGTGTGAACTCAGAATGGAGGTGAGTGAAGTCACAGAATGGAGGTGTGTGAAGTCATAGAATGGAAGTGTGTGAAGTCATAGAATGTAGGTGTGTGATGTCAGAATGGAGGTGTGTGAAGTCACAGAATGGAGGTGTCTGACGTCATAAATATTGGTGTGTGAAGTCATAGAATGGAGGTGTGAAGCCATGGAATGGAGGTGAGTGAAGTCATAGAATGGTGGTGTGTGAAGTCACAGAAGGGAGGTGTGTGAATTCACAGAATGGATGTTGCTGAAGTAAGAATGAAGGTGTGTGAAGTCATAGAATGGAGGTGTGTGAAGTCATAGAATGGAGGTGTGTGAACTCATAGAATGGACGTGTGTGAACTCATAGAATGGAGGAGTGTGAATTCATGGAACGGAGGTGTGTGAAGTCAAAGAATGGAGGTGTATGATGTCAAACAATGGAAGTGTGTGAAGTGATAGAATGGAGGTGTGTGAAGTCTTAGAATGGAGGTGTGTGAAGTCATAGAATGGAGGTGTGTGAAGTCACAGAAGGCAGGTGTGTGAAGTTACAGAATGGAGGTGTGTAAAGTCACAGAGTGGAGGTGTGTGAAGGCAGAGAATTGAGGGGTGTGAAGTCAAAGAGTGGAGGTATGTGAAGTCACAGAATGGAGGGGTGTGAAGACAGAATAGAGGTGTGCGAAGTCATAGAATGGAGGTGTGTGAAGTCAGAAAGGAGCTGTGTGAACTCATAGAATGGAGGTGTGTGAAGTCAAAATGGAGATGTGTGAAGTCATAGAATGGTGGTTTTTGAAGTCACAGAATGGAGGTGTGTGAAGTCATAGAATGGAGGTGTGTGAAGTCAGATTGGAGGTATGTGAAGTCACAGAATGGAGGTGGGTGAACTCACAATGGAGGTGAGTGAAGTCACAGAATGAAGGTGTGTGTAGTCACAGATTGGAGGTGTGTAAAGTCACAGAGTGGAGGTTTGAGAAGTCTCAGAATGGAGGTGTGTGAAGTCATAGAATGGAGGTGTTTGAAGTCATAGAATGTTGGTTTTTGAAGTCATAGAATGCAGGTGTGTGAAGTCATAAAATGGAGGTGTGTGAAGTCAGATTGGAGGGGTGTGAAGTAACAGAATGGAGGTGTGTCAACTCAGAAAGGAGGTGTGTGAAGTCATAGAATGGAGGTGTGTGAAATCATAGAATGGAGGTGTGTGAAGTCACAGAAATGAAGTGTTTGAAGTCAAATGGAAGTCTGTGAATGCAGAATGGAGGTGTGTGAAGTCATAGAATGGAGGTGTGTGAAGTAACAGAATGGAGGTGTGTGAAGTCTTAGAATGGAGTTGTGTGAAGTCATAGAATGGAGGTGTGTGAAGTCACAGAATGGAGCTGTGTGAAGTTACAGAATGGAGGTGTGTAAAGTCACAGAGTGGAGGTGTGTGAAGGCAGAGAATTGAGGGGTGTGAAGTCAAAGAATGGAGGTATGTGAAGTCACAGAATGGAGGGGTGTGAAGTCAGAATAGAGGTGTGCGAAGTCATAGAATGGAGGTGTGTGAAGTCAGAAAGGAGCTGTGTGAACTCATAGAATGGAGGTGTGTGAAGTCATAGAATGGTGGTTTTTGAAGTCACAGAATGGAGGTGTGTGAAGTCATAGAATGGGGGTTTTTGCAGTCACAGAATGGAGGTGTGTGAAATCATAGAATGGAGGTGTGGGAAGTAAAAATGGAGTTTGTGAACTCATAGAATGAAGGTGTGTGAACTCATAGAATGGAGGTTGTGAAGTCATGGAATGGAGGTGTGTGAAGTCAAAGAATGGAGGTGTGTGAAGTCAAACAATGGAGGTGTGTGAAGTCAAACGATGGAGGTGTGTGAAGTCACAGAATGGATGTGTGTGAAGTCAAAACGGAGTGTGTGAAGTCACAAAATGGAGGTGTGTGAAGTCACAGAATGAAGGTGTGTGAAGTCAAAAAGGTGGTGTGTGAAGTCACAAATGGACGTGTGTAAAGTCACAGAATGCAGGTGTGTGAAGTCAAAATGGAGGTGTGTGAAGTCAAAGAATGGAGTTGTGTGAAGTCATCGAATGGAGGTATGTAAAGTCATGTCATGGAGGTGTGTGAAGTCACAGAATGGAGGTGTGTGAAATCAGAATTGAGGTGTGCTAAGTCATAGAATAGAGGTGTGTGAAGTCAGAATGGAGGTGTGTGAAGTCATAGAATGGAGGTGTGTGAAGTCAGAATGGAGGTGTGTGAACTCATAGAATGGAGGTATGTGAAGTCACAATGGAGGTGTGTGAAGTTACAGAATGGTGGTATGTAAAGTTACAGAATAGAGGTGTGGAAGTCATAGAATGGAAGTGGGTGAAGTCAGAAATTGAGGTGTATGAAGTCACAGAATATAGGTGTGTGAATTCAGAATGGAGGTGTGTGAAGTCATAGAATGGAGGTGTGTGAATTCATGGAATGGAGGTGTGTGAAATCATAGAATGGAGGTGTGTGAAGTCACAGAATGGAGGAGTGTGAAGTCAGAATGGAGGTGTGTGAAGTGATAGAATTGAGGTGTGTAAAGTCAGAATGGAGGTGTGTGAACACATAGAAGGGAGGTGTGTGAAATCACAATGGATGTGTGTGAAGTCATAGAATAGAGGTGTGTGAAGTCACAGAAGGAGGTGTGTGAAGTCATAGAAAGGAGCTGTGTGAATTCAGAATGGAGGTGTGTGAAGTCACAGAATGGAGGTTTGTGAAGTCATAGAATGGAGATGTGTGAAGTCATAGAATGCAGGTGTGTGAAATCGAAGAATGGAGGTATGTGATTCAGAGAATCACGGTGTGTGAAGTAAATGAATGGAGGTGTGTGAAGTCACAGAATGGATGTGTGTGAACTCACAATGGAGGTGAGTGAAGTCACAGAATGGAGGTGTGTGAAGGCATAAAATGGAGGTGTGTGAAGTCATAGAATGGAGGTGTGAAGCCATAGAATGGAGGTGTGAAGTCATAGAATGGAGGTGTGTGAAGTCATAGAATGGAGGTGTGTGAAGTCACAGAAGGGAGGTGTGTGAAGTCACAGAATGGATGTTGCTGAAGTAAGAATGAAGGTGTGTGAAGTCATAGAATGGAGGTGTCTGAAGTCATAGAATGGATGTTGCTGAAGTAAGAATGGAGGTGTGTGAACTCATAGAATGGACGTGTGTGAAGTCATAGAATGGAGGAGTGTGAATTCATGGAACGGAGTTGTGTGAAGTCAAAGAATGGAGGTGTATGATGTCAAACAATGGAAGTGTGTGAAGTGATAGAATGGAGGTTTGTGAAGTCTTAGAATGGAGGTGTGTGAAGTCATAGAATGGAGGTGTGTGAAGTCACAGAAGGGAGGTGTGTGAAGTTACAGAATGGAGGTGTGTAAAGTCACAGAGTGGAAGTGTGTGAAGGCAGAGAATTGAGGGGTGTGAAGTCAAAGAATGGAGGTATGTGAAGTCACAGAATGGAGGGGTTTGAAGTCAGAATAGAGATGTGCGAAGTCATAGAATGGAGGTGTGTGAAGTCAGAAAGGAGCTGTGTGAACTCATAGAATGGAGGTGTGTGAAGTCAAAATGGAGATGTGTGAAGTCACAAAATGGAGGTGTGTCAACTCAGAAAGGAGGTATGTGAAGACATAGATTGGAGGTGTGTGAAGTCAAAGAATGGAGGTGTGGGAAATCATAGAATGGAGGTGTGTGAACTCACAGAATTGAGGTGTATGAAGTCAGAATGGAGGTGTGTGAATTCAGAATGGAGGTGTGTGAAGTCATAGAATGGAGGTGTGTGAAGTCATGGAATGGAGGTGTGTGAAATCCAAGAATGGAGGTGTGTGAAATCAAACATTGGAGGTGTATGAAGTCACAGAATGGAGATGTGTGAAGTCACAGAATGGAAGTGTGTGAAGTCCAAATTGTGGTGTGTGAAGTCACAGAATGGAGGTGTGTGAAGTCACAGAATATAGGTGTGTGAAGTCAAAATGGAGGTGTGTGAACTCATAGAATAGAGGTGTGTGACCTCATAGAATGGAGGTGTGTGAAGTCATGGAATGGAGATGTGTGAAATCCAAGAATGGAGGTGTGTGAAATCAAACAATGGAGGTGTATGAAGTCACAAAATGGAGATGTGTGAAGTCACAGAATGGAAGTGTGTGAAGTCAAAATTGAGGTGTGTGAAGTCACAGAATGGAGGTGTGTGAAGTCAAAATTTTCAGGTGTGAAGTCACAAATGGAGATGTGTGAAGTCACAGAATTGTGGTGTGTGAAGTCAAAATGGAGGTGTGTGAAGTCAAAGAAAGGAGGTGTGTGAAGTCATAGAATGGAGGTGTATGAAGTCATGGAATTGAGGTTTCTGAAGTCATAGAATGGAGGTTTGTGAAGTCATAGAATGGATGTGTGTGAAGTCAGAATGGAGATATTTGAAGTCACAGAATGGTGGTGTGTGAAGTCAAAGAATGTTGGTGTGTGAAGTCATAGAATGGAGGTGAATGAAGTCATGGAATGGAGGTGTGTGAAGTCAGAATGCACGTGTGTGAAGTCATAGAATGGAGTTGTGGGAAGTCATAGAATGGAGGTGTGTGAAGTCAAAAAATGGAGGTGTGTGAAGTCATAGAATGGAAGTGTGTGAAGTCATAGAATGGAGGTGTGTGAAGTCTTAGAATGGAGGTGTGTGAAGTCATAGAATGGAGGTGTGTGAAGTCACAGAAGGGAGGTGTGTGAAGTCACAGAATGGATGTGGCTGAAGTAATAAGGAAGGTGTGTGAAGTCATAGAATGGAGGTGTCTGAAGTCATAGAATGGATGTTGCTGAAGTAAGAATGGAGGTGTGTGAACTCATAGAATGGAGGTGTGTGAATTCATAGAATGGAGTTGTGTGAATTCATGGAACGGAGGTGTGTGAAGTCAAAGAATGGAGGTGTGTGAAGTCACAGAAGAGAGGTGTGTGAAGTCAGAGCATCGAGGTGTGTGAATTCACAGAATGGAGGTGTGTGAAGTCACAGAATGGAGGTGGGTGAACTCACAATGGAGGTGAGTGAAGTCACAGAATGGAGGTGTGTGAAGTCATAGAATGGAAGTGTGTGAAGTCATAGAATGGAGGTGTGTGATGTCAGAATGGAGGTGTGTTAAGTCACAGAATGGAGGTGTGTGACGTCATAAATTTTGGTGTGTGAAGTCATACTATGTTGGTGTGAAGTCATAGAATGGAGGTGTGAAGTCATAGAATGGAGGTGTGTGAAGTCACAGAAGTCAGGTGTGTGAAGTCACAGAATAGAGTTGTGTGAGGTCACAATGGAGGTGTGTGAATTCATAGAATGGAGGTGTGTGAAGTCAAAGAATGGATGTGTGTGTGAAGTCATAGAATGGAGGTGTATGAAATCACAGAATGGAGGTGTGTGTAGTCACAGATTGTAGGTGTGTAAAGTCACAAAGTGGAGGTTTGTGAAGTCTCAGAATGGAGGTGTGTGAAGTCACAGAATGGAGGAGTGTGAAGTCAGAATGGAGGTGTGTGAAGTGATAGAATTGAGGTGTGTAAAGTCAGATGGAGGTGTGTGAACACATAGAAGGGAGGTGTGTGAAATCACAATGGATGTGTGTGAAGTCATAGAATAGAGGTGTGTGAAGTCACAGAAGGAGGTGTGTGAAGTCATAGAAAGGAGCTGTGTGAATTCAGAATGGAGGTGTGTGAAGTCACAGAATGGAGGTTTGTGAAGTCATAGAATGGAGGTGTGTGAAGTCATAGAATGGAGGTGTGTGAAATCGAAGAATGGAGGTATGTGATTCAGAGAATCACGGTGTGTGAAGTAAATAAATGGAGGTGTGTGAAGTCACAGAATGGATGTGTGTGAACTCACAATGGAGGTGAGTGAAGTCACAGAATGGAGGTGTGTGAAGTCATAGAATGGAATTGTGTGAAGTCATAGAATGTATGTGTGGTGTCAGAATGGAGGTGTGTGAAGTCACAGAATGGAGGTGTCTGACGTCATAAATGTTGGTGTGTGAAGTCATAGAATGGAGGTGTGAAGCCATAGAATGGAGGTGTGAAGTCATAGAATGGAGGTGTGTGAAGTCATAGAATGGAGGTGTGTGAAGTCACAGAAGGGAGGTGTGTGAAGTCACAGAATGGATGTTGCTGAAGTAAGAATGAAGGTGTGTGAAGTCATAGAATGGAGGTGTCTGAAGTCATAGAATGGATGTTGCTGAAGTAAGAATGGAGGTGTGTGAACTCATAGAATGGACGTGTGTGAACTCATAGAATGGAGGAGTGTGAATTCATGGAACGAAGGTGTGTGAAGTCAAAGAATGGAGGTGTATGATGTCAAACAATGGAAGTGTGTGAAGTGATAGAATGGAGGTTTGTGAAGTCTTAGAATGGAGGTGTGTGAAGTCATAGAATGGAGGTGTGTGAAGTCACAGAAGGGAGGTGTGTGAAGTTACAGAATGGAGGTGTGTAAAGTCACAGAGTGGAAGTGTGTGAAGGCAGAGAATTGAGGGGTGTGAAGTCAAAGAATGGAGGTATGTGAAGTCACAGAATGGAGGGGTTTGAAGTCAGAATAGAGATGTGCGAAGTCATAGAATGGAGGTGTGTGAAGTCAGAAAGGAGCTGTGTGAACTCATAGAATGGAGGTGTGTGAAGTCAAAATGGAGATGTGTGAAGTCACAGAATGGAGGTGTGTCAACTCAGAAAGGAGGTATGTGAAGACATAGATTGGAGGTGTGTGAAGTCAAAGAATGGAGGTGTGGGAAATCATAGAATGGAGGTGTGTGAACTCACAGAATTGAGGTGTATGAAGTCAGAATGGAGGTGTGTGAATTCAGAATGGAGGTGTGTGAAGTCATAGAATGGAGGTGTGTGAAGTCATGGAATGGAGGTGTGTGAAATCCAAGAATGGAGGTGTGTGAAATCAAACATTGGAGGTGTATGAAGTCACAGAATGGAGATGTGTGAAGTCACAGAATGGAAGTGTGTGAAGTCCAAATTGTGGTGTGTGAAGTCACAGAATGGAGGTGTGTGAAGTCACAGAATATAGGTGTGTGAAGTCAAAATGGAGGTGTGTGAACTCATAGAATAGAGGTGTGTGACCTCATAGAATGGAGGTGTGTGAAGTCATGGAATGGAGATGTGTGAAATCCAAGAATGGAGGTGTGTGAAATCAAACAATGGAGGTGTATGAAGTCACAAAATGGAGATGTGTGAAGTCACAGAATGGAAGTGTGTGAAGTCAAAATTGAGGTGTGTGAAGTCACAGAATGGAGGTGTGTGAAGTCAAAATTTTCAGGTGTGAAGTCACAAATGGAGATGTGTGAAGTCACAGAACTGTGGTGTGTGAAGTCAAAATGGAGGTGTGTGAAGTCAAAGAAAGGAGGTGTGTGAAGTCATAGAATGGAGGTGTATGAAGTCATGGAATTGAGGTTTCTGAAGTCATAGAATGGAGGTTTGTGAAGTCATAGAATGGATGTGTGTGAAGTCAGAATGGAGATATTTGAAGTCACAGAATGGAGGTGTGTGAAGTCAAAGAATGTTGGTGTGTGAAGTCATAGAATGGAGGTGTATGAAGTCATGGAATGGAGGTGTGTGAAGTCAGAATGCACGTGTGTGAAGTCATAGAATGGAGTTGTGGGAAGTCATAGAATTGAGGTGTGTGAAGTCAAAAAATGGAGGTGTGTGAAGTCATAGAATGGAAGTGTGTGAAGTCATAGAATGGAGGTGTGTGAAGTCTTAGAATGGAGGTGTGTGAAGTCATAGAATGGAGGTGTGTGAAGTCACAGAAGGGAGGTGTGTGAAGTCACAGAATGGATGTGGCTGAAGTAATAAGGAAGGTGTGTGAAGTCATAGAATGGAGGTGTCTGAAGTCATAGAATGGATGTTGCTGAAGTAAGAATGGAGGTGTGTGAACTCATAGAATGGAGGTGTGTGAATTCATAGAATGGAGTTGTGTGAATTCATGGAACGGAGGTGTGTGAAGTCAAAGAATGGAGGTGTGTGAAGTCACAGAAGAGAGGTGTGTGAAGTCAGAGCATCGAGGTGTGTGAATTCACAGAATGGAGGTGTGTGAAGTCACAGAATGGAGGTGGGTGAACTCACAATGGAGGTGAGTGAAGTCACAGAATGGAGGTGTGTGAAGTCATAGAATGGAAGTGTGTGAAGTCATAGAATGGAGGTGTGTGATGTCAGAATGGAGGTGTGTTAAGTCACAGAATGGAGGTGTGTGACGTCATAAATTTTGGTGTGTGAAGTCATACTATGTTGGTGTGAAGTCATAGAATGGAGGTGTGAAGTCATAGAATGGAGGTGTGTGAAGTCACAGAAGTCAGGTGTGTGAAGTCACAGAATAGAGTTGTGTGAGGTCACAATGGAGGTGTGTGAATTCATAGAATGGAGGTGTGTGAAGTCAAAGAATGGATGTGTGTGTGAAGTCATAGAATGGAGGTGTATGAAATCACAGAATGGAGGTGTGTGTAGTCACAGATTGTAGGTGTGTAAAGTCACAAAGTGGAGGTTTGTGAAGTCTCAGAATGGAGGTGTGTGAAGTCATAGAATGGAGGTGTTTGAAGTCATAGAATGTTGGTTTTTGAAGTCACAGAATGCAGGTGTGTGAAGTCATAGAATGGAGATTTGAAGTCATAGAAGGGAGGTGTGAAGTCATAGAATGGAGGTGTGTGAAGTCACAGAAGGCATGTGTGTGAAGTCACAGAATAGAGTTGTGTGAAGTCACAATGGAGGTGTGTGAATTCATAGAGTGGAGATGTGTGAAGTCATAGAATGGAGGAGTGTGAAGTCATAGAATGGAGGTGTGTGAAGTCATAGAATGGAGGTGTGTGAAGTCACAGAATGGAGGTGTGTGAAGTTACAGAATGGAGTTGTGTGAATTCATAGAATGGAGATGTGTGAATTCACAGAAGGGAGGTTTGTGAAGTCATAGAATGGATTATGTGTGAAATCACAGAATGGAGCTGTGTGAAGTCACAGAATGGAGGTGTGTAAAGTCACAGAGTGGAGGTGTGTGAAGTCACAGAATGGAGGTTTGTGAAGTCATAGAATGGAGGTGTGTGAAGTCACAGAATGTAGGTGTGTGAAGTCAGAACAGAGGTGTGCGAAGTCATAGAATGGAGGAGTGTGAAGTGAGAATGGAGCTGTGAGAATTCATAGAATTGAAGTGTATGAAGTCAGAATGGAGGTGTGTGAACTCATAGAATGGAGGTATATGAAGTCACAATGGAGGTGTGTGAAGTCAAAGAATGGATGTGTGTGAACTCCGAAAGGAGGTGTGTAAAGTCATAGAATGGAGGTCTGTGAAGTCATAGAATGGAGGTGTGTGAAATCATAGAATGGAGGTGTGTGAAGTCACAGAATTGAGGTGTATGAAGTCAGAATGGAGGTGTGTGAAGTCAGAATGGAGGTGTGTGAGGTCAGATAATGGAGGTGTGTGAAGTCACAAAGCAGGTGTGTGAACTCATAGAATGGAGGTGTGTGAAGTAACAATGTAGGTTTCTGAAGTCATAGATTGGAGGTGTGTGAAGTCATAGAATGGAGGTGTGTGAAGTCACAGAATGGAGGTGTGTGATGTCATAGAATGGAGGTGTGTGAAGTCACAGAATGGAGGAGTGTGAAGGCATAGAATGGAGGTGTGTGAAGTCATAGAATGGAGGTGTGTGAAGTCACAGAATAGAGGTTTGTGAAGTCACAGTATGGAGGTGTGTGAACTCAGATTTGAGGTGTGTGAAGTTACAGAATGGAGGTGTGTGAAGTCATAGAAGTAGGTGTGTGAAGTCACAGAATGGAGGTGTGTGAAGACACAGAATGGAGGTGTGTGAACTCAGAGTGGAGGTATGTGTAGTCACAGAATGGAGGTGTGTGAAGTCATAGAATGGAAGTGTGTGAAGTCATAGAATGGAGGTGTGTGAAGTCAGAATCGAGGTGTGTGAAGTCACAGAATGGAGGTGTGTGAACCCAGAATGGAGGTGTGTGAAGTCACAGAATGGAGGTTTGTGAAGTCATAGAATGGAGGTGTGTGAAGTCATAGAATGGATGTTCCTGAAGTAAGAATGAAGGTGTGTGAAGTCATAGAATGGAGGTGTCTGAAGTCATAGAATGGATGTTGCTGAAGTAAGAATGAAGGTGTGTGAACTCATAGAATGGAGGTGTGTGAACTCATAGAATGGAGGTGTGTGAATTCATGGAACGGAGGTGTGTGAAGTCAGAAAATGGAGGTGTATGATGTCAAACAATGGAAGTGTGTGAAGTCATAGAATGGAGGTTTGTGAAGACTTAGAATGGAGGTGTGTGCAGTCATAGAATGGAGGTGTGTGAAGTCACAGAAGGGAGGTGTGTGAAGTCAGAAAATGGAGGTGTATGATGTCAAACAATGGAAGTGTGTGAAGTCATAGAATGGAGGTTTGTGAAGACTTAGAATGGAGGTGTGTGCAGTCATAGAATGGAGGTGTGTGAAGTCACAGAAGGGAGGTGTGTGAAGTCAAAGAATGGAGGTGTGTAAAGTCACAGATTGGAGGTGTGTGAAGGCACAGAATGGATGGGAGTGAAGTGAAAGAATGGAGGTATGTGAAGTCACAGAATGGAGGGGTGTGAAGTCAAAGAATGGAGGTATGTGAAGTCACAGAATGGAGGGGTGTGAAGTTAGAATAGAGGTATACGAAGTCATAGAATGGAGTAGTGTGAAGTCAGAATGGAGCTGTGTCAACTCATAGAATGGAGGTGTGTGAAGTCACAATGGAGATGTTTGAAGTCATAGAATGTTGGTTTTGAAGTCACAGAATGGAGGTGTGTGAAGTCATAGAATGAAGGTGTGTGAAGTCAGATTGGGGGTATGTGAAGTCACAGAATGGAGGTGTGTCAACTCAGAAATGAGGTATGTGAATTCATAGAATGGAGGTGTGTGAAGTCACAGAATTGAGGTGTGTGAAGTCAGAATGGAGATGTGTGAATTCAGAATGGAGGTGTGTGAAGTCAGAGAATGGAGGTGTGTGAAGTCACAATGCAGGTGTGTGAAGTCATAGAATGGAGGTGTGTGAAGTCATAGAATGGAGGTGTGTGAAGTCACAAAATGGAGGTGTGTGAAGTCATATATTGGAGGTGTATGAAGTCACAGAATGGAGGTGTGTGTGAAGTCACAATGTAGGTGTGTGAAGTCATAGATGGAGGTGTGTGAAGTCATAGAATGGAGGTGTGCAAAGTCACAAAATTGAGGTGTGTGAAGTCATATATTGGAGGTGTGTGAAGTCACAGAATGGAGGTGTGTGAACTCAGAATGGAGGTGTGTGAAGTCACAGAATGGAGGTGTGTGAAATCATAGAATGGAGATGTGTGAAGTCACTAATGGAGGTGTGTCAAATCGTAGAATGGAGGTGTGTGAAGTCAGAGAATCAAGGTGTGTGAAGTCACAGAATGAGGTGTGTGAACTCACAATGAGGTGACTGAAGTCACAGAATGGAGGTGTGTGAAGTCATAGAATGGAAGTGTGTGAAGTCATAGAATGTAGGTGTGTGATGTCAGAATGGAGGCGTGTGAAGTCACAGAATGGAGGTGAGTGACGCCATAAATGTTGGTGAGTGAAGTCATAGAATGGAGATGTGAAGTCATAGAATGGAGGTGTGAAGTCATAGAATGGAGGTGTGTGAAGTCACAGAAGGCAGGTGTGTGAAGTCACAGAACAGAGTTGTGTGAAGTCCCCAATGGAGGTGTGTGAATTCATAGAATGGAGATGTGTGAAGTCAAAGAATGGAGGTGTGTGAAGTCATACAATGGAGTGTGTGAAATCACAAAATGGAGGTGTGTGTAGTCACAGAGTGGAGGTGTGTAAAGTCACAGATTGGAGGTGTGGGAATTCTCAGAATGGAGGTGTGGGAAGTCACAGAATGGAGGTGTGTGAAGTCAAAGAATGGAGGTGTGTGAATTCATAGAATGGAGGTGTGTGAAGTCAAAGAATGGAGGTGTGTGAAGTCATAGAATGGAGGTGTGTGAAGTCATAGATTGGAGGTGTGTGAGGTCAGATTGGAGGTGTGTGAAGTCACAGAATGGAAGTGTGTCAACTCAGAAAGGAGTTGTGTGAAGTCATAGAATGGAGGTGTGTGAAGTCACAGAAATGAGGTCTTTGAAGTCAAAATGGAAGTGTGTGAAGTCAGAATGGAGGTGTGTGAAGTCATAGAATGGAGGTGTGAGAAGTCACAGAATGGAGGTGTGTGAACTCATAGAATGGAGGAGTGTGAAGTCATAGAATGGAGGTGTGTGAAGTCACAGATGGAGGTGTGTGAAGTCATAGAATGGAGGTGTGTGAAGTAACAGAATGGAGGTGTGTGAACACAGAATGGAGGTGTGTGAATTCACAGAAGGGAGGTTTGTAAAGTCATAGAATGGATGTTTCTGAAGTAAGAATGAAGGTGTGTGAAGTCATAGAATGGAGGTGTGTGAAGACAAAATGGAGGTGTGTGAAGTCAAACAATGTAGGTGTGTGAAGTCACAGAATGGAGGTGTGTGCAGTCACAGAATAGAAGTGTGTGAAGTCAAAATGGAGGTGTGTGAAGTCAAAGAATGGACGTGTGTGAAGTCAAAATTGTGGTGTGTGAAGTTACAAATGCAGGTGTGTGAAGTCACAGAATGGAGGTGTGTGAAGTCAAAATGGCGGTGTGTGAGGTCAAAGATTGGATGTGTGTGAAGTTATAGAATTGAGGTGTATGAAGTCATGGAATGGAGTTTGTGACGTCAAACATTGGAAGCGTGTGAAGTTATAGAATGGAGGTGTGTGAAGTCATAGAATGAAGGTGTGTGAAGTCAGATTGGGGGTATGTGAAGTCACAGAATGGAGGTGTGTCAACTCAGAAATGAGGTATGTGAATTCATAGAATGGAGGTGTGTGAAGTCACAGAATGAGGTGTGTGAAGTCAGAAGGAGATGCTGTGAATTCAGAATGGAGGTGTGTGAAGTCAGAGAATGGAGGTGTGTGAAGTCATAATGCAGGTGTGTGAAGTCATAGAATGGAGGTGTGTGAAGTCATAGAATGGAGGTGTGTGAAGTCACAAAATGGAGGTGTGTGAAGTCATATATTGGAGGTGTATGAAGTCACAGAATGGAGGTGTGTGTGAAGTCACAATGTAGGTGTGTGAAGTCATAGAATGGAGGTGTGTGAAGTCATAGAATGGAGGTGTGCAAAGTCACAAAATTGAGGTGTGTGAAGTCATATATTGGAGGTGTGTGAAGTCACAGAATGGGAGGTGTGTGAACTCAGAATGGAGGTGTGTGAAGTCACAGAATGGAGGTGTGTGAAATCATAGAATGGAGATGTGTGAAGTCACTAATGGAGGTGTGTCAACTCGTAGAATGGAGGTGTGTGAAGTCAGAGAATCAAGGTGTGTGAAGTCACAGAATGGAGGTGTGTGAACTCACAATGGAGGTGACTGAAGTCACAGAATGGAGGTGTGTGAAGTCATAGAATGGAAGTGTGTGAAGTCATAGAATGTAGGTGTGTGATGTCAGAATGGAGGCGTGTGAAGTCACAGAATGGAGGTGTGTGACGCCATAAATGTTGGTGAGTGAAGTCATAGAATGGAGATGTGAAGTCATAGAATGGAGGTGTGAAGTCATAGAATGGAGGTGTGTGAAGTCACAGAAGGCAGGTGTGTGAAGTCACAGAACAGAGTTGTGTGAAGTCCCAATGGAGGTGTGTGAATTCATAGAATGGAGATGTGTGAAGTCAAAGAATGGAGGTGTGTGAAGTCATACAATGGAGGTGTGTGAAATCACAAAATGGAGGTGTGTGTAGTCACAGAGTGGAGGTGTGTAAAGTCACAGATTGGAGGTGTGGGAATTCTCAGAATGGAGGTGTGGGAAGTCACAGAATGGAGGTGTGTGAAGTCAAAGAATGGAGGTGTGTGAATTCACAGAATGGAGGTGTGTGAAGTCAAAGAATGGAGGTGTGTGAAGTCATAGAATGGAGGTGTGTGAAGTCATAGATTGGAGGTGTGTGAGGTCAGATTGGAGGTGTGTGAAGTCACAGAATGGAAGTGTGTCAACTTAGAAAGGAGTTGTGTGAAGTCATAGAATGGAGGTGTGTGAAGTCACAGAAATGAGGTCTTTGAAGTCAAAATGGAAGTGTGTGAAGTCAGAATGGAGGTGTGTGAAGTCATAGAATGGAGGTGTGTGAAGTCACAGAATGGAGGTGTGTGAACTCATAGAATGGAGGAGTGTGAAGTCATAGAATGGAGGTGTGTGAAGTCACAGATGGAGGTGTGTGAAGTCATAGAATGGAGGTGTGTGAAGTAACAGAATGGAGGTGTGTGAACACAGAATGGAGGTGTGTGAATTCACAGAAGGGAGGTTTGTAAAGTCATAGAATGGATGTTTCTGAAGTAAGAATGAAGGTGTGTGAAGTCATAGAATGGAGGTGTGTGAAGACAAAATGGAGGTGTGTGAAGTCAAACAATGTAGGTGTGTGAAGTCACAGAATGGAGGTGTGTGCAGTCACAGAATAGAAGTGTGTGAAGTCAAAATGGAGGTGTGTGAAGTCAAAGAATGGACGTGTGTGAAGTCAAAATTGTGGTGTGTGAAGTTACAAATGCAGGTGTGTGAAGTCACAGAATGGAGGTGTGTGAAGTCAAAATGGTGGTGTGTGAGGTCAAAGATTGGATGTGTGTGAAGTTATAGAATTGAGGTGTATGAAGTCATGGAATGGAGGTTTGTGACGTCAAACATTGGAAGCGTGTGAAGTTACAGAATGGAGGTGTGTGAAGTCATAGAATGGAGGTGTGTGAAGTCAGAGAATGGAGGTGTGTGAAGTCAGATTGCAGGTTTGTGAAGTCATAGAATGGAGGTTTGTGAAGTCATAGATTGGAAGTGTGTGAAGTCATAGAATGGAGGTTGTGAAGTCATAGATTGAAGGTGTGTGGAAGTCATAGTATGGAGGTGTGTGAAGTCACAGAATGGAGGTGTGTGAATTCACAGAATGGAGTTGTATGAAGTCACAATGCAGGTGTGTGAAGTCATAGAATGGAGGTGTGTGAAATCAAAGAATGGAGGTTTGTGAAGTCATAGAATGGATTGTGTGTGAAATCACAGAATGGAAGTGTGTGAAGTCACAGAATGGAGGTGTGCAAAGTCACAGAGTGTAGGTGTGTGAAGTCACAGAATGGAGGTGTGTGAAGTCATAGAATGGAGGTGTGTGAAGTCACAGAATGCAGTTGTGTGAAGTCAGAATAGAGGTGTGCGAAGTCATAGAATGGAGGTGTGTGAAGTCAGAATGGAGCTGTGTGAAGTCATAGAATGGAAGTGTGTGAAGTCAGAATGGAGGTGTGTGAACTCATAGAATGGAGGTGTATGAAGTCACAATGGAGGCGTGTGAAGTCACAGAATGGATGTGTGTGAACTCAGAAAGGAGGTGTTGGAAGTCATAGAATGGAGGTCTGTGAAGTCATAGAATGGAGGTGTGTGAAATCATAGAATGGAGGTGTGTGAAGTCACAGAATTGAGGTGTGTGAAGTCAGAATGGAGGTGTGTGAAGTCAGAATGGAGGTGTGTGAAGTCAGAGAATGGAGGTGTGTGAAGTCACAATGCAGGTGTGTGAACTCATAGAATGGAGGTGTGTGAAGTCACAATGTAGGTTTCTGAAGTCATAGAATGGAGGTGTGTGAAGTCATCGAATGGAGGTGTGTGAAGTCACAGAAGGGAGGTGTGTGATGTCATAGAATGGAGGTGTGTGAAGTCACAGAATGGAGGTGTGTAAAGGCATAGAATGGAGGTGTGTGAAGTCATAGAATGGAGATGTGTGAAGTCATAGAATGGGGGTGTGTGAAGTCATATAATGGATTTGTGTGAAGTCACACTATGGAGGGGTGTGAACTCAGATTTGAGGTGTGTGAGGTCACAGAATGGAGGTGTGTGGAGTCATATAACGAGGTGTGTGAAGTCACAGAATGGAGGTGTGTGAAGACACAGAATGGAGGTGTGTGAATTCAGAGTGGAGGTGTGTGAAGTCACAGAATGGAGGTGTGTGAAGTCATAGAATGGAAGTGTGTGAAGTCATAGAATGGAGGTGTGTGAAGTCAGAATGGAGGTGTGTGAAGTCACAAATGGAGTTGTGTTAACTCAGAATGGAGGTGTGTGAAGTCACAGAATGGAGGTGTGTGAAGTCAAAATTGTGATGTGTGCAGTCACAAATGGAGGTGTGTGAAGTCACAGAGTGGAGGGGTGTGAAATCAAAATGGAATTTTGTGAAGTCAAAGAAAGGAGTTGTGTGAAGTCATAGAATGGATGTGTATGAAGTCATGGAATGGAGGTTGGTGAAGTCAAACATTGGAAGTGTGTGAAGTTACAGAATGGAGGTGTGTGAAATCATAGAAGGGAGATACGTGAAGTCATAGATTGGAGGTGTGTGAAGTCAGAATGGAGATGTGTGAAGTCAGAGAATGGAGGTGTGAAGTCATAGAATGGAGGTGTGGAAGTCAGAATGCAGATGTGTGAAGTCATAGAATGGAGGTGTGTGAAGTCATAGAATGGAGGTGTGTGAAGTCATAGAATGGAGGTGTGTGAAGTCATAGAATGGAGGTGTGTGAAATCACAGGATGGAGGTGTGTGAAGACACAGAATGGAGGTGTGTAAAGTCACAGAGTGGAGGTGTGTGAAGTCACAGAATGGAGGTGTGTGAAGACAGAGAATGGAGGTGTTTGATGTCACAGGATGGAGGTGTGTGAAGTCAGAATAGAGGTGTGCGAAGTCATAGAATGGAGGTGTGTGAAGTCAGAATGGAGGTGTGTGAACTCATTGAATGGATGTGTGTGAAGTCAAAATGGAGTGGTGTGAAGTCATAGAATGTTGGTTTTTGAAGTCACAGAATGGAGGTGTGTGAAGACATAGAATGGATGTTTCTGAAGTAAGAATGAAGGTGTGTGAACTCATAGAATGGAGGTATGTGAGCTCATAGAATGGAGGTGTGTGATGTCATGGAATGGAGGTGTGTGAAGTCAAAAAATGGAGTTGTGTGTAGTCAAACAATGGAGGTGTGTGAAGTCACAGAATGGAGGTCTGTGAATTCACAGAATGGAAGTGTGTGAAGTCAAAATGGAGGTGTGTGAAGTCAAAGAATGGAGGTGTGTGAAGTCAAAGAATGGAGGTGTGTGAAGTCAAAATTGTGGTGTGTGAAGTCACAAATGGAGGTGTGTGAAGTCACAGAATGGAGGTGTGTGATGTCAAAATGGAGGTGTGTGAAGTCAAAGAATGGAGGTGTGTGAAGTCATAGAATGGAGGTGTGTCAAGTCACAGAAGGGAGGTGTGTGAAGTTCCAGAACGGAGATGTGTGAAGTCACAATGGAGGTGTGAGAGGTCATAGAATGGAGGTGTGTGAAGTCAAAGAATGGAGGTTTGTGAAGTCAAACATTGGAAGTGTGTGAAATTTCAGAATGGAGGTGTGTGAAATCATAGAATGGAGGTGTGTGAAGTCATAGAATGGAGGTGTGTCAAGTCACAGAAGGGAGGTATGTGAAGTCACAGAACGGAGATGTGTGAAGTCAAAATGGAGGTGTGTGAAGTCACAGAATGGAGGTGTGTGAAGTCAAAGAATGGAGGTGTGTGAAGTCATAGAATGGAGGTGTGTGAAATCACAGAAAGGAGGTGTGAGAAGTCACAGAATGGAGTTGTTTAAAGTGACAGAGTTGAGGTGTGTGAAGTCACAGAATGGAGGTGTGTGAATTCATAGAATGGAGGTTTGTGAAGTCAGAGAATTGAGGTGTGTGAAGTCACAGAATGGAGGTGTGTGAAGTAACAGAATGGAGGTGTGTGAAGTCACAGAATGGAAGTGGGTGAACTCACAATGGAGGTGTATGAAGTCACAGAAAGGAGGTGTGTGAAGTCAGAAGGGAGGTGAGTGAAGTCACAGAATGGAGATGTGTGAACTCAGAATGGAGGTGTGGGAAGTCACAGAATGGAGATTTGTGAAGTCATAGAATGGAGGTGTGTGAGGTCATAGAATGGAGGTGTGTGAAGTCATGGAATGGAGGTCTGTGAAGTCCAAGAATGGAGGTGTGTGAAGTCAAAAAATGGAGGTGTGTGAAGTCACAGAATGGAGGTGTGTGAAGTCACAGAATGGAGGTGTGTGAAGTCACAGAATGGAGGTGTGTGAAGTCAAAATGGTGGTGTGTGAATTCACAAATGGAGGTGTGTGAAGTCAGAAGGCAGCTGAGTGAAGTCATAGAATGTAGGTGGGTGAAGGCAGAATGGAAGTTTGTGAACTCGTAGAATGGAGGTGTGTGAAGTCATAGAATCGAAGTGTGTGAAATCATAGAATGGAGGTGTGTGAAGTCAGAATGGAGATGTGTGAAGTCATAGAATGGAGTTGTGTGAAGTCACAATGAAGGTGTGTGAACTCATAGAATTGAGGTGGGTGAAGTCACAAATCAGGTGTGTGAAGTCATAGAATGGAGGTGTGTGAAGTCATAGAATGGAGGTGGTGAAGTAACAGAATGGAGGTGTGTGAAGTCATAGAATTGAGGTGTGTGAAGTCACAGAATGGTGGTGTGTGAAGTCATAGAATGGAGGGGTGTGAAGTCATAGAATGGAGGTGTGTTAAGTCATAGAATGGAGGTGTGGGAGTCACAGAATGGAGGTGTGTGAAGTCACAGAATGGAGGTGTGTGAACTGAGAATGGAGGTGTGTGATGTCACAGAATGGACGTGGGTGAAGTCATACAATGGAGGTGTGAGAAGTCACAGAATGGAGGGGTGTGAAGTCACAGAATGGAGGTGTGTGAATTCATAGAAGGGAGGTGTGTGAAGTCATAGAATGGAGGTGTGTGAAGTCACAGAATGGAAGTGTGTGAAGTCAAAATGGAGGTGTGTGAAGTCAGAGAATGGAGGTGTGTGAAGTCAATGAATGGACTTGTGTGAAGTCAAAATTGTGGTGTGTGAAGTCAAAGAATGGATGTGTGTGAAGTTACAGAATGGAGGTGTGTGAAGTCACAGAATGGAGGTGTGTGAAGTCACAGAATGGAGGTGTGTGAATTCATAGAATGGAGGTGTGTGAAGTCATAGAATGGAGGTGTGTGAAGTCACAGAATGGAAGTGTGTGAAGTCAAAATGGAGGTGTGTGAAGTCAGAGAATGGAGGTGTGTGAAGTCAATGAATGGACTTGTGTGAAGTCAAAATTGTGGTGTGTGAAGTGAAAGAATGGATGTGTGTGAAGTTACAGAATGGAGGTGTGTGAAGTCGGAGAATGGAGGTGTGTGAAGTCACAATGCAGGTGTGTGAAGTCATAGAATGGAGGTGTGTGAAGTCATAGAATGGAGGTGTGTGAAGTCACAAAATGGAGGTGTGTGAAGTCATATATTGGAGGTGTATGAAGTCACAGAATGGAGGTGTGTGTGAAGTCACAATGTAGGTGTGTGAAGTCATAGAATGGAGGTGTGTGAAGTCATAGAATGGAGGTGTGCAAAGTCACAAAATGGAGGTGTGTGAAGTCATATATTGGAGGTGTGTGAAGTCACAGAATGGAGGTGTGTGAACTCAGAATGGAGGTGTGTGAAGTCACAGAATGGAGGTGTGTGAAATCATAGAATGGAGATGTGTGAAGTCACTAATGGAGGTGTGTCAAATCGTAGAATGGAGGTGTGTGAAGTCAGAGAATCAAGGTGTGTGAAGTCACAGAATGGAGGTGTGTGAACTCACAATGGAGGTGACTGAAGTCACAGAATGGAGGTGTGTGAAGTCATAGAATGGAAGTGTGTGAAGTCATAGAATGTAGGTGTGTGATGTCAGAATGGAGGCGTGTGAAGTCACAGAATGGAGGTGTGTGACGCCATAAATGTTGGTGAGTGAAGTCATAGAATGGAGATGTGAAGTCATAGAATGGAGGTGTGAAGTCATAGAATGGAGGTGTGTGAAGTCACAGAAGGCAGGTGTGTGAAGTCACAGAATAGAGTTGTGTGAAGTCACAATGGAGGTGTGTGAATTCATAGAATGGAGATGTGTGAAGTCAAAGAATGGAGGTGTGTGAAGTCATACAATGGAGGTGTGTGAAATCACAAAATGGAGGTGTGTGTAGTCACAGAGTGGAGGTGTGTAAAGTCACAGATTGGAGGTGTGGGAATTCTCAGAATGGAGGTGTGGGAAGTCACAGAATGGAGGTGTGTGAAGTCAAAGAATGGAGGTGTGTGAATTCATAGAATGGAGGTGTGTGAAGTCAAAGAATGGAGGTGTGTGAAGTCATAGAATGGAGGTGTGTGAAGTCATAGATTGGAGGTGTGTGAGGTCAGATTGGAGGTGTGTGAAGTCACAGAATGGAAGTGTGTCAACTCAGAAAGGAGTTGTGTGAAGTCATAGAATGGAGGTGTGTGAAGTCACAGAAATGAGGTCTTTGAAGTCAAAATGGAAGTGTGTGAAGTCAGAATGGAGGTGTGTGAAGTCATAGAATGCAGGTGTGTGAAGTCACAGAATGGAGGTGTGTGAAGTAACAGAATGGAGGTGTGTGATGTCATAGAATGGAGGTGTGTGAAGTCACAGAATGGAGGTGTGTAAAGGCATAGAATGGAGGTGTGTGAAGTCATAGAATGGAGGTGTGTGAAGTCATAGAATGGGGGTGTGTGAAGTCACATAATGGATTTGTGTGAAGTCACACTATGGTGGGGTGTGAACTCAGTTTTGAGGTGTGTGAGGTCACAGAATGGAGGTGTGTGAAGTCATATAACGAGGTGTGTGAAGTCACAGAATGGAGGTGTGTGAAGACACAGAATGGAGGTGTGTGAATTCAGAGTGGAGGTGTGTGAAGTCACAGAATGGAGGTGTGTGAAGTCATAGAATGGAAGTGTGTGAAGTCATAGAATGGAGGTGTGTGAAGTCAGAATGGAGGTGTGTGAAGTCACAAATGGAGTTGTGTTAACTCAGAATGGAGGTGTGTGAAGTCACAGAATGGAGGTGTGTGAAGTCAAAATTGTGATGTGTGAAGTCACAAATGGAGGTGTGTGAAGTCACAGAGTGGAGGGGTGTGAAATCAAAATGGAATTTTGTGAAGTCAAAGAAAGGAGTTGTGTGAAGTCATAGAATGGATGTGTATGAAGTCATGGAATGGAGGTTGGTGAAGTCAAACATTGGAAGTGTGTGAAGTTACAGAATGGAGGTGTGTGAAATCATAGAAGGGAGATACGTGAAGTCATAGATTGGAGGTGTGTGAAGTCAGAATGGAGATGTGTGAAGTCAGAGAATGGAGGTGTGAAGTCATAGAATGGAGGTGTGTGAAGTCAGAATGCAGATGTGTGAAGTCATAGAATGTAGGTGTGTGAAGTCATAGAATGGAGGTGTGTGAAGTCATAGAATGGAGGTGTGTGAAGTCATAGAATGGAGGTGTGTGAAATCACAGGATGGAGGTGTGTGAAGACACAGAATGGAGGTGTGTAAAGTCACAGAGTGGAGGTGTGTGAAGTCACAGAATGGAGGTGTGTGAAGACAGAGAATGGAGGTGTGTGAAGTCACAGGATGGAGGTGTGTGAAGTCAGAATAGAGGTGTGCGAAGTCATAGAATGGAGGTGTGTGAAGTCAGAATGGAGGTGTGTGAACTCATTGAATGGCTGTGTGTGAAGTCAAAATGGAGTGGTGTGAAGTCATAGAATGTTGGTTTTTGAAGTCACAGAATGGAGGTGTGTGAAGACATAGAATGGATGTTTCTGAAGTAAAAATGAAGGTGTGTGAAGTCATTGAATGGAGGTGTGTGAAGTCAAAATTGAGGTGTGTGAACTCATAGAATGGAGGTATGTGAGCTCATAGAATGGAGGTGTGTGATGTCATGGAATGGAGGTGTGTGAAGTCAAAAAATGGAGTTGTGTGTTGTCAAACAATGGAGGTGTGTGAAGTCACAGAATGGATGTCTGTGAATTCACAGAACGGAAGTGTGTGAAGTCAAAATGGAGGTATGTGAAGTCAAAGAATGGAGGTGTGTGAAGTCAAAGAATGGAGGTGTGTAAAGTCAAAATTGTGGTGTGTGAAGTCACAAATGGAGGTGTGTGAAGTCACAGAATGGAGGTGTGTGATGTCAAAATGGAGGTGTGTGAAGTCAAAGAATGGAGGTGTGTGAAGTCATAGAATGGAGGTGTGTCAAGTCACAGAAGGGAGGTGTGTGAAGTTCCAGAACGGAGATGTGTGAAGTCACAATGGAGGTGTGAGAGGTCATAGAATGGAGGTGTGTGAAGTCAAAGAATGGAGGTTTGTGAAGTCAAACATTGGAAGTGTGTGAAATTTCAGAATGGAGGTGTGTGAAGTCATAGAATGGAGGTGTGTGAAGTCATAGAATGGAGGTGTGTCAAGTCAGAGAAGGGAGGTGTGTGAAGTCACAGAACGGAGATGTGTGAAGTCAAAATGGAGGTGTGTGAAGTCACAGAATGGAGGTGTGTGAAGTCAAAGAATGGAGGTGTGTGAAGTCATAGAATGGAGGTGTGTGAGGTCAAAGAATGGAGGTGTGTGAAGTCATGGAATGGAGGTGTGTGAAGTCCAAGAATGGAGGTGTGTGAAGTCAAAAAATGGAGGTGTGTGAAGTCACAGAATGGAGGTGTGTGAAGTCACAGAATGGAGGTGTGTGAAGTCACAGAATGGAGGTGTGTGAAGTCAAAATGGTGGTGTGTGAATTCACAAATGCAGGTGTGTGAAGTCAGAAGGCAGCTGAGTGAAGTCATAGAATGTAGGTGGGTGAAGGCAGAATGGAAGTGTGTGAACTCGTAGAATGGAGGTGTGTGAAGTCATAGAATCGAAGTGTGTGAAATCATAGAATGGAGGTGTGTGAAGTCAGAATGGAGATGTGTGAAGTCATAGAATGGAGTTGTGTGAAGTCACAATGAAGGTGTGTGAACTCATAGAATTGAGGTGGGTGAAGTCACAAATCAGGTGTGTGAAGTCATAGAATGGAGGTGTGTGAAGTCATAGAATGGAGGTGGTGAAGCAACAGAATGGAGGTGTGTGAAGTCATAGAATGGAGGTGTGTGAAGTCACAGAATGGTGGTGTGTGAAGTCATAGAATGGAGGGGTGTGAAGTCATAGAATGGAGGTGTGTTAAGTCATAGAATGGAGGTGTGGGAGTCACAGAATGGAGGTGTGTGAAGTCACAGAATGGAGGTGTGTGAACTGAGAATGGAGGTGTGTGATGTCACAGAATGGACGGGGGTGAAGTCATACAATGGAGGTGTGAGGAGTCACAGAATGGAGGGGTGTGAAGTCACAGAATGGAGGTGTGTGAATTCATAGAAGGGAGGTGTGTGAAGTCATAGAATGGAGGTGTGTGAAGTCACAGAATGGAAGTGTGTGAAGTCAAAATGGAGGTGTGTGAAGTCAGAGAATGGAGGTGTGTGAAGTCAATGAATGGACTTGTGTGAAGTCAAAATTGTGGTGTGTGAAGTCAAAGAATGGATGTGTGTGAAGTTACAGAATGGAGGTGTGTGAAGTCACAGAATGGAGGTGTGTGAAGTCACAGAATCAGGTGTGTGAATTCATAGAAGGGAGGTGTGTGAAGTCATAGAATGGAGGTGTGTGAAGTCACAGAATGGAAGTGTTTGAAGTCAAAATGGAGGTGTGTGAAGTCAGAGAATGGAGGTGTGTGAAGTCAATGAATGGACTTGTGTGAAGTCAAAATTGTGGTGTGTGAAGTAAAAGAATGGATGTGTGTGAAGTTACAGAATGGAGGTGTGTGAAGTCACAGAATGGAGGTGTGTGAAGTCAGAGAATGGAGGTGTGTGAAGTCAGAATGCAGGTGTGTGAAGTCATAGAATGGAGGTGTGTGAAGTCATAGAATGGAGGTGTGTGAAGTCATAGATTGGAAGTGTGTGAAGTCATAGATTGGAGGTGTGTGAAGTCACAGAGGGAGGTGTGTGAAGTCACAGAATGGAGTTCTGTGAAGTCACAGTGGAAGTGTGTGAAGTCATAGAATGGAGGTGTGTGAAGTCAAAGAATGAAGGTTTGTGAAGTCAGAATGGAGGTGTGTGAAGTCACAGCATGGAGGTGTGTGAAGTCACAATGCAGGTGTGTGAACTCATAGAATGGAGGTAGGTGAAGTCACAATGCAGGTGTGTGAAGTCATAGAATGGAGTTGTGTGAACTCAGAAAGGAGGTGTGTGAAGTCACAGAATGGAGGTGTGTGAATTCATAGAATGGAGGTGTGTGAAGTCATAGAATGGAGGTGTGTGAAATCACAGAATGGAGGTGTGTGAAGTAACAGAATGGAGGTGTGTGAAGTCACAGAATGGAAGTGGGTCAACTCACAATGGAGGTGTGTGAAGTCACAGAAGGGAGGTGTGTGAAGTCAGAAGGGAGGTGTGTGAAGTCACAGAATGGAGATGGGTGAACTCAGAATGGAGGTGTGGGAAGTCACAGAATGGAGATTTGTGAAGTCATAGAATGGAGGTGTGTGAGGTCATAGAATGGATGTTTCTGAAATAAGAATGACGGTGTGTGAAGTCATAGAATGGAGGTGTGTGAAGTCATAGAATGGAGGTGTGTGAAGTCAAAGAATGGAGGTGTGTGAAGTCAGAATTGAGGAGTGTGAAGTCCTAGAATGGATGTGCGTGAACTCATAGAATGGAGGTGTGTGACGTCACAATGGAAGTGTGTGAAGTCACAGAATGGAGGTGTGTGAAGTCATATATTGGAGGTGTGTGAAGTCAGAATGGAGGTGTGTGAAGTCACAGAATGGAGGTGTGTGAACTCAGAATGGAGGTGTTTGAAGTCATAGATGGAGGTGTGTGAAGTCACAGTATGGAGGTGTGTGAAATCATAGAATGGAATTTTGTGAATTCAGAGAATGGAGCTGTGTGAAGTCAGAATGGGGGAGTGTGAAGTCATAGAATGGAGGTGTGTGAAGTCAGAATGGAGGTGTGTGAATTCATAGAATGGACGTGTGTGAAGTCACAATGGAGGTGTGTGAACTCATAGAATGGAGGTGTGTTAAGTCACAGAATGAAGGTGTGTGAAGTCAGAATGGAGGTGTGAAGTCATAGAATGTGTGTGGGGGAAGTCATGGAAAGGAGCTGTGGGAAGTCATAGAATTGAGAAGTGTGAAGTCATAGAGTGGAGTTGAGTGAAGTCACATATTCAAAGTCTGTGAAGTCATAGAATGGAGGTTTGTGAAGTCAGAATGGAGGTGTATGAACTCATAGAATGGAGGTGTCTGAAGTCACAATGGAGGTGTGTGAAGTCATAGAATGGGGGTGTGTGAAATCAGAGAATGGAGGTGTGTGAAGTCAGAATGCAGGTGTGTGAAGTCATAGAATGGAGGTTTGTGAAGTCATAGAATGGAGGTGTGTGAAGTCAAAGAATGGAGGTTTGTGAAGTCAAACATTGGAAGTGTGTGAAATTTCAGAATGGAGGTGTGTGAAGTCATAGAATGGAGGTGTGTGAAGTCATAGAATGGAGGTGTGTCAAGTCACAGAAGGGAGGTGTGTGAAGTCACAGAACGGAGATGTGTGAAGTCAAAATGGAGGTGTGTGAAGTCACAGAATGGAGGTGTGTGAAGTCAAAGAATGGAGGTGTGTGAAGTCATAGAATGGAGGTGTGTGAGGTCAAAGAATGGAGGTGTGTGAAGTCATGGAATGGAGGTGTGTGAAGTCCAAGAATGGAGGTGTGTGAAGTCAAAAAATGGAGGTGTGTGAAGTCACAGAATGGAGGTGTGTGAAGTCACAGAATGGAGGTGTGTGAAGTCACAGAATGGAGGTGTGTGAAGTCAAAATGGTGGTGTGTGAATTCACAAATGCAGGTGTGTGAAGTCAGAAGGCAGCTGAGTGAAGTCATAGAATGTAGGTGGGTGAAGGCAGAATGGAAGTGTGTGAACTCGTAGAATGGAGGTGTGTGAAGTCATAGAATCGAAGTGTGTGAAATCATAGAATGGAGGTGTGTGAAGTCAGAATGGAGATGTGTGAAGTCATAGAATGGAGTTGTGTGAAGTCACAATGAAGGTGTGTGAACTCATAGAATTGAGGTGGGTGAAGTCACAAATCAGGTGTGTGAAGTCATAGAATGGAGGTGTGTGAAGTCATAGAATGGAGGTGGTGAAGCAACAGAATGGAGGTGTGTGAAGTCATAGAATGGAGGTGTGTGAAGTCACAGAATGGTGGTGTGTGAAGTCATAGAATGGAGGGGTGTGAAGTCATAGAATGGAGGTGTGTTAAGTCATAGAATGGAGGTGTGGGAGTCACAGAATGGAGGTGTGTGAAGTCACAGAATGGAGGTGTGTGAACTGAGAATGGAGGTGTGTGATGTCACAGAATGGACGGGGGTGAAGTCATACAATGGAGGTGTGAGAAGTCACAGAATGGAGGGGTGTGAAGTCACAGAATGGAGGTGTGTGAATTCATAGAAGGGAGGTGTGTGAAGTCATAGAATGGAGGTGTGTGAAGTCACAGAATGGAAGTGTGTGAAGTCAAAATGGAGGTGTGTGAAGTCAGAGAATGGAGGTGTGTGAAGTCAATGAATGGACTTGTGTGAAGTCAAAATTGTGGTGTGTGAAGTCAAAGAATGGATGTGTGTGAAGTTACAGAATGGAGGTGTGTGAAGTCACAGAATGGAGGTGTGTGAAGTCACAGAATCAGGTGTGTGAATTCATAGAAGGGAGGTGTGTGAAGTCATAGAATGGAGGTGTGTGAAGTCACAGAATGGAAGTGTTTGAAGTCAAAATGGAGGTGTGTGAAGTCAGAGAATGGAGGTGTGTGAAGTCAATGAATGGACTTGTGTGAAGTCAAAATTGTGGTGTGTGAAGTAAAAGAATGGATGTGTGTGAAGTTACAGAATGGAGGTGTGTGAAGTCACAGAATGGAGGTGTGTGAAGTCAGAGAATGGAGGTGTGTGAAGTCAGAATGCAGGTGTGTGAAGTCATAGAATGGAGGTGTGTGAAGTCATAGAATGGAGGTGTGTGAAGTCATAGATTGGAAGTGTGTGAAGTCATAGATTGGAGGTGTGTGAAGTCACAGAGGGAGGTGTGTGAAGTCACAGAATGGAGTTCTGTGAAGTCACAGTGGAAGTGTGTGAAGTCATAGAATGGAGGTGTGTGAAGTCAAAGAATGAAGGTTTGTGAAGTCAGAATGGAGGTGTGTGAAGTCACAGCATGGAGGTGTGTGAAGTCACAATGCAGGTGTGTGAACTCATAGAATGGAGGTAGGTGAAGTCACAATGCAGGTGTGTGAAGTCATATAATGGAGTTGTGTGAACTCAGAAAGGAGGTGTGTGAAGTCACAGAATGGAGGTGTGTGAATTCATAGAATGGAGGTGTGTGAAGTCATAGAATGGAGGTGTGTGAAATCACAGAATGGAGGTGTGTGAAGTAACAGAATGGAGGTGTGTGAAGTCACAGAATGGAAGTGGGTCAACTCACAATGGAGGTGTGTGAAGTCACAGAAGGGAGGTGTGTGAAGTCAGAAGGGAGGTGTGTGAAGTCACAGAATGGAGATGGGTGAACTCAGAATGGAGGTGTGGGAAGTCACAGAATGGAGATTTGTGAAGTCATAGAATGGAGGTGTGTGAGGTCATAGAATGGATGTTTCTGAAATAAGAATGACGGTGTGTGAAGTCATAGAATGGAGGTGTGTGAAGTCATAGAATGGAGGTGTGTGAAGTCAAAGAATGGAGGTGTGTGAAGTCAGAATTGAGGAGTGTGAAGTCCTAGAATGGATGTGCGTGAACTCATAGAATGGAGGTGTGTGACGTCACAATGGAAGTGTGTGAAGTCACAGAATGGAGGTGTGTGAAGTCATATATTGGAGGTGTGTGAAGTCAGAATGGAGGTGTGTGAAGTCACAGAATGGAGGTGTGTGAACTCAGAATGGAGGTGTTTGAAGTCATAGATGGAGGTGTGTGAAGTCACAGTATGGAGGTGTGTGAAATCATAGAATGGAATTTTGTGAATTCAGAGAATGGAGCTGTGTGAAGTCAGAATGGGGGAGTGTGAAGTCATAGAATGGAGGTGTGTGAAGTCAGAATGGAGGTGTGTGAATTCATAGAATGGACGTGTGTGAAGTCACAATGGAGGTGTGTGAACTCATAGAATGGAGGTGTGTTAAGTCACAGAATGAAGGTGTGTGAAGTCAGAATGGAGGTGTGAAGTCATAGAATGTGTGTGGGGGAAGTCATGGAAAGGAGCTGTGGGAAGTCATAGAATTGAGAAGTGTGAAGTCATAGAGTGGAGTTGAGTGAAGTCACATATTCAAAGTCTGTGAAGTCATAGAATGGAGGTTTGTGAAGTCAGAATGGAGGTGTATGAACTCATAGAATGGAGGTGTCTGAAGTCACAATGGAGGTGTGTGAAGTCATAGAATGGGGGTGTGTGAAATCAGAGAATGGAGGTGTGTGAAGTCAGAATGCAGGTGTGTGAAGTCATAGAATGGAGGTTTGTGAAGTCATAGAATGGAGGTGTGTGAAGTCATAGATTGGAAGCGAGTGAAGTCATAGAATGGAAGTGTGTGAAGTCATAGATTGAAGGTGTGGGGAAGTCATAGTATGGAGGTGTGTGAAGTCACAGTATGGAGGTGTGTGAAGTCACAGAATGGAGTTGTGTGAAGTCACAATGGAGGTGTGTGAAGTCATAGGATGGAATTGTGTGAAATCAAAGAATGGAGGTTTGTGAAGTCATAGAATGGATTGTGTGTGAAATCAGAGTAGGAGGTGTGTGAATTCACAGAATGGAGGTGTGTAAAGTCACAGAGTGGAGGTGTGTGAAGTCACAGAATGGAGGTTTGTGAAGTCATAGAATGGAGGTGTGTGAAGTCACAGAATGCAGGTGTGTGAAGTCAGAATAGAGGTATGCGAAGTCATAGAATGGAGGTGTATGAAGTCACAATGGAGGTGTGTGAAGTCACAGAATGGGTGTGTGTGAACTCAAAAAGTAGGTGTGTGAAGTCATAGAATAGAGGTCTGTGAAGTCATAGAGTGGAGGTGTGTGAAATCATAGAATGGAGGTGTGTGAAGTGACAGAATTGAGGTGTGTGAAGACAGAATGGAGGTGTGTGAAGTCAGAATGGAGGTGTGTGAAGTCAGATAATGGACGTGTGTGAAGTCACAATGCAGGTGTGTGAAGTCATAGAATGGAGGTGTGTGAAGTCATAGAATGGAAGTGGTGAAGTGACAGAATGGAGGTGTGTGAAGTCATAGAATGGAGGTGTGTGAAGTCACAGAATGGTGGTGTGTGACATCATAGAATGGAGGGGTGTGAAGTCATAGAATGGAGGTGTGTTAAGTCATAGAATGGAGGTGTGGAGTCACAGAATGGAGGTGTGTGAAGTCACAGAATGGAGGTGTGTGAACTGAGAATGGAGGTGTGTGAAGTCATAGAATGGAGGTGGGTGAAGTCATACAATGGAGGTGAGTGAAGTCACAGAATGGAGGGGTGTGAATTCATAGAAGGGAGGTGTGTGAAGTCAAGGAATGGAGGTGTGTGAAGTCACATAATGGAGGTGTGTGAAGTCACAGAATGGAGGTGTGTGAAGACACAGAATGGAAGTGGGTGAACTCACAATGGAGGTGTGTGAAGTCACAGAATGGAGGTGTGTGAATTCATAGAAGGGAGGTGTGTGAAGTCATAGAATGGATGTGTGTGAAGTCACAGAATGGAAGTGTGTGAAGTCAAAATGGAGGTGTGTGAATTCAGAGAATGGAGGTGTGTGAAGTCAATGAATGGACTTGTGTGAAGTCAAAATTGTGGTGTGTGAAGTCAAAGAATGGATGTGTGTGAAGTCACAGAATGGAGGTGTGTGAAGTCAAAATGGAGGTGTGTGAAGTCAAAGAATGGATGTGTTTTAAGTCATAGAATGGAGGTGTATGAAGTCATGGATTGGAGGTGTGTGAAGTCAAACATTGGAAGTGTGTGAAGTTACAGAATGGAGGTGTGTGAAGTCATAGAATGGAGGTGTGTGAAGTCAGAGAATGGAGGTGTGTGAAGTCAGAATACAGGTGTGTGAAGTCATAGAATGGAGGTGTGTGAAGTCATAGATTGGAAGTGTGTGAAGTCATAAATTGGAGGTGTGTGAAGTCACAGAGGGAGGTGTGTGAAATCACAGAATGGAGTTCTGTGAAGTCACAGTGGAGGTGTGTGAAGTCATAGAATGGAGGTGTGTGAAGTCAAAGAATGGAGGTGTGTGATGTCATAGAATGGAGGTGTGTGAAGTCACAACATGGAGGTGTGTGAAGTCAGAATGGAGATGTGTGAAGTCATAGAATGGAGGTGTGTGAAGTCACAATGCAGGTGTGTGAACTCATATAATGGAGGTGGGTGAAGTCACAATGCAGGTGTGTGAAGTCATAGAATGGAGTTGTGTGAACTCAGAAAGGAGGTGTGTGAAGTCACAGAATAGAGGTGTGTGAAGTCATACAATGGAGGTGTGTGAAGTCACAGAATGGAGGTGTGTGAATTCATAGAATGGAGTTGTGTGAAGTCATAGAATGGAGGTGTGTGAAGTCATAGAATGGAGGAGGTGAAGTGACAGAATGGAGGTGTGTGAAGTCATAGAATGGAGGTGTGTGAAGTAACAGAATGGTGGTGTGTGAAGTCATAGAATGGAGGGGTGTGAAGTCATAGATTGGAGGTGTGTTAAGTCATAGAATGGAGGTGTGGAAGTCACAGAATGGAGGTGTGTGAAGTCACAGAATGGAGGTGTGCGAACTGAGAATGGAGGTGTGTGAAGTCACAGAATGGAGGTGTGTGAAGTCATACAATGGAGGTGTGTGAAGTCACAGAATGGAGGGGTGTGAATTCATAGAAGGGAGGTGTGTGAAGTCATAGAATGGAGGTGTGTGAAGTCACATAATGAAGGTGTGTGAAGTCACAGAATGGAGGTGTGTGAAGACACAGAATGGAAGTGGGTGAACTCACAATGGAGGTGTGTGAAGTCACAGAATGGAGGTGTGTGAATTCATAGAAGGGAGGTGTGTGAAGTCATAGAATGGAGGTGTGTGAAGTCACAGAATGGAAGTGTGTGAAGTCAAAATGGAGGTGTGTGAAGTCAGAGAATGGAGGTGTGTGAAGTCAATGAATGGAATTGTGTGAAGTCAAAATTGTGGTGTGTGAAGTCAAACAATGGATGTTTGTGAAGTCACAGAAAGAAGGTGTGTGAAGTCAAAATGGAGGTGTGTGAAGTCAAAGAATGGATGTGTTTGAAGTCATAGAATGGTGGTGTATGAAGTCATGGAATGGAGGTGTGTGAAGTCAAACACTGGAAGTGTGTGAAGTTACAGAATGGAGGTGTGTGAAGTCATAGAATGGAGGTGTGTGAAGTCATAGAATGGAGGTGTGTGAAGTCAGAGAATGGAGGTTGTGAAGTCAGAATGCAGGTGTGTGAAGTCATAGAATGGAGGTGTGTGTAGTCATAGATTGGAAGTGTGTGAAGTCATAAATTGGAGGTGTGTGAAGTCACAGAGGGAGGTGTGTGAAGTCACAGAATGGAGTTCTGTGAAGTCAGAATGCAGGTGTGTGAAGTCATAGAATGGAGGTGTGTGAAGTCATAGATTGGAAGTGTGTGAAGTCATAAATTGGAGGTGTGTGAAGTCACAGAGGGAGGTGTGTGAAGGCACAGAATGGAGTTCTGTGAAGTCACAGTGGAGGTGTGTGAAGTCATAGAATGGAGGTGTGTGAAGTCAAAGAATGGAGGTGTGTGAAGTCATAGAATGGAGGTGTGTGAAGTCACAGCATGGAGGTGTGTGAAGTCAGAATGGAGATGTGTGAAGTCATAGAATGGAGGTGTGTGAAGTCACAATGCAGGTGTGTGAACTCATAGAATGGAGGTGGGTGAAGTCACAATGCAGGTGTGTGAAGTCATAGAATGGAGTTGTGTGAACTCAGAAAGGAGATGTGTGAAGTCACAGAATAGAGGTGTGTGAAGTCATATAATGGAGGTGTGTGAAGTCACAGAATGGAGGTGTGTGAATTCATAGAATGGAGGTGGGTGAAGTCATAGAATGGAGGTGTGTGAAGTCACAGAATGGAGGTGTGTGAAGTAACAGAATGGAGGTGTGTGAAGTCACAGAACGGAAGTGGGTGAACTCACAATGGAGGTGTGTGAAGTCACAGAAGGGAGGTGTGTGAAGTCAGAAGGGAGGTGTGTGAAGTCACAGAATGGAGATGTGTGAACTCAGAATGGAGGTGTGGGAAGTCACAGAATGGAGATTTGTGAAGTCATATAATAGAGGTTTGTGAGGTCATAGATTGGATGTTTCTGAAGTAAGAATGAAGGTGTGTGAAGTCATAGAATGGAGTTGTGTGAAGTCATAGAATGGAGGTGTGTGAAGTCACAGAATGGAGGTGTGTGAAGTCAGAATGGAGGTGTGAAGTCATAGAATACAGGTGGGTGAAGTCATAGAAAGGAGTTGTGGGAAGTCATAGAATAGAGGAGTGTGAAGTCATGGAATGGAGGTGAGTGAAGTCACAGATCCGAGGTCTGTGAAGTCAAAGAATGGAGCTGTGTGATGTCAGAATTGAGGAGTATGAAGTCCTAGAATGGATGTGCGTGAACTCATAGAATGGAGGTGTGTGACATCACAATGGAAGTGTGTGAAGTCACAGAATGGAGGTGTGTGAAGTCATATATTGGAGGTGTGTGAAGTCAGAATGGAGGTGTGTGAAGTCACAGAATGGAGGTGTGTGAACTCAGAATGGAGGTGTTTGAAGTCATAGATGGAGGTGTGTGAAGTCACAGTATGGAGGTGTGTGAAATCATAGAAAGGAATTTTGTGAATTCACAGAATGGAGGTGTGTGAAGTCACAGAATGGAGGTGTGTGAAGTCAAAATGGTGGTGTGTGAATTCACAAATGCAGGTGTGTGAAGTCAGAAGGCAGCTGAGTGAAGTCATAGAATGTAGGTGGGTGAAGGCAGAATGGAAGTGTGTGAACTCGTAGAATGGAGGTGTGTGAAGTCATAGAATCGAAGTGTGTGAAATCATACAATGGAGGTGTGTGAAGTCAGAATGGAGATGTGTGAAGTCATAGAATGGAGTTGTGTGAAGTCACAATGAAGGTGTGTGAACTCATAGAATTGAGGTGGGTGAAGTCACAAATCAGGTGTGTGAAGTCATAGAATGGAGGTGTGTGAAGTCATAGAATGGAGGTGGTGAAGCAACAGAATGGAGGTGTGTGAAGTCATAGAATGGAGGTGTGTGAAGTCACAGAATGGTGGTGTGTGAAGTCATAGAATGGAGGGGTGTGAAGTCATAGAATGGAGGTGTGTTAAGTCATAGAATGGAGGTGTGGGAGTCACAGAATGGAGGTGTGTGAAGTCACAGAATGGAGGTGTGTGAACTGAGAATGGAGGTGTGTGATGTCACAGAATGGACGGGGGTGAAGTCATACAATGGAGGTGTGAGAAGTCACAGAATGGAGGGGTGTGAAGTCACAGAATGGAGGTGTGTGAATTCATAGAAGGGAGGTGTGTGAAGTCATAGAATGGAGGTGTGTGAAGTCACAGAATGGAAGTGTGTGAAGTCAAAATGGAGGTGTGTGAAGTCAGAGAATGGAGGTGTGTGAAGTCAATGAATGGACTTGTGTGAAGTCAAAATTGTGGTGTGTGAAGTCAAAGAATGGATGTGTGTGAAGTTACAGAATGGAGGTGTGTGAAGTCACAGAATGGAGGTGTGTGAAGTCACAGAATCAGGTGTGTGAATTCATAGAAGGGAGGTGTGTGAAGTCATAGAATGGAGGTGTGTGAAGTCACAGAATGGAAGTGTTTGAAGTCAAAATGGAGGTGTGTGAAGTCAGAGAATGGAGGTGTGTGAAGTCAATGAATGGACTTGTGTGAAGTCAAAATTGTGGTGTGTGAAGTAAAAGAATGGATGTGTGTGAAGTTACAGAATGGAGGTGTGTGAAGTCACAGAATGGAGGTGTGTGAAGTCAGAGAATGGAGGTGTGTGAAGTCAGAATGCAGGTGTGTGAAGTCATAGAATGGAGGTGTGTGAAGTCATAGAATGGAGGTGTGTGAAGTCATAGATTGGAAGTGTGTGAAGTCATAGATTGGAGGTGTGTGAAGTCACAGAGGGAGGTGTGTGAAGTCACAGAATGGAGTTCTGTGAAGTCACAGTGGAAGTGTGTGAAGTCATAGAATGGAGGTGTGTGAAGTCAAAGAATGAAGGTTTGTGAAGTCAGAATGGAGGTGTGTGAAGTCACAGCATGGAGGTGTGTGAAGTCACAATGCAGGTGTGTGAACTCATAGAATGGAGGTAGGTGAAGTCACAATGCAGGTGTGTGAAGTCATAGAATGGAGTTGTGTGAACTCAGAAAGGAGGTGTGTGAAGTCACAGAATGGAGGTGTGTGAATTCATAGAATGGAGGTGTGTGAAGTCATAGAATGGAGGTGTGTGAAATCACAGAATGGAGGTGTGTGAAGTAACAGAATGGAGGTGTGTGAAGTCACAGAATGGAAGTGGGTCAACTCACAATGGAGGTGTGTGAAGTCACAGAAGGGAGGTGTGTGAAGTCAGAAGGGAGGTGTGTGAAGTCACAGAATGGAGATGGGTGAACTCAGAATGGAGGTGTGGGAAGTCACAGAATGGAGATTTGTGAAGTCATAGAATGGAGGTGTGTGAGGTCATAGAATGGATGTTTCTGAAATAAGAATGACGGTGTGTGAAGTCATAGAATGGAGGTGTGTGAAGTCATAGAATGGAGGTGTGTGAAGTCAAAGAATGGAGGTGTGTGAAGTCAGAATTGAGGAGTGTGAAGTCCTAGAATGGATGTGCGTGAACTCATAGAATGGAGGTGTGTGACGTCACAATGGAAGTGTGTGAAGTCACAGAATGGAGGTGTGTGAAGTCATATATTGGAGGTGTGTGAAGTCAGAATGGAGGTGTGTGAAGTCACAGAATGGAGGTGTGTGAACTCAGAATGGAGGTGTTTGAAGTCATAGATGGAGGTGTGTGAAGTCACAGTATGGAGGTGTGTGAAATCATAGAATGGAATTTTGTGAATTCAGAGAATGGAGCTGTGTGAAGTCAGAATGGGGGAGTGTGAAGTCATAGAATGGAGGTGTGTGAAGTCAGAATGGAGGTGTGTGAATTCATAGAATGGACGTGTGTGAAGTCACAATGGAGGTGTGTGAACTCATAGAATGGAGGTGTGTTAAGTCACAGAATGAAGGTGTGTGAAGTCAGAATGGAGGTGTGAAGTCATAGAATGTGTGTGGGGGAAGTCATGGAAAGGAGCTGTGGGAAGTCATAGAATTGAGAAGTGTGAAGTCATAGAGTGGAGTTGAGTGAAGTCACATATTCAAAGTCTGTGAAGTCATAGAATGGAGGTTTGTGAAGTCAGAATGGAGGTGTATGAACTCATAGAATGGAGGTGTCTGAAGTCACAATGGAGGTGTGTGAAGTCATAGAATGGGGGTGTGTGAAATCAGAGAATGGAGGTGTGTGAAGTCAGAATGCAGGTGTGTGAAGTCATAGAATGGAGGTTTGTGAAGTCATAGAATGGAGGTGTGTGAAGTCATAGATTGGAAGCGAGTGAAGTCATAGAATGGAAGTGTGTGAAGTCATAGATTGAAGGTGTGGGGAAGTCATAGTATGGAGGTGTGTGAAGTCACAGTATGGAGGTGTGTGAAGTCACAGAATGGAGTTGTGTGAAGTCACAATGGAGGTGTGTGAAGTCATAGGATGGAATTGTGTGAAATCAAAGAATGGAGGTTTGTGAAGTCATAGAATGGATTGTGTGTGAAATCAGAGTAGGAGGTGTGTGAATTCACAGAATGGAGGTGTGTAAAGTCACAGAGTGGAGGTGTGTGAAGTCACAGAATGGAGGTTTGTGAAGTCATAGAATGGAGGTGTGTGAAGTCACAGAATGCAGGTGTGTGAAGTCAGAATAGAGGTATGCGAAGTCATAGAATGGAGGTGTATGAAGTCACAATGGAGGTGTGTGAAGTCACAGAATGGGTGTGTGTGAACTCAAAAAGTAGGTGTGTGAAGTCATAGAATAGAGGTCTGTGAAGTCATAGAGTGGAGGTGTGTGAAATCATAGAATGGAGGTGTGTGAAGTGACAGAATTGAGGTGTGTGAAGACAGAATGGAGGTGTGTGAAGTCAGAATGGAGGTGTGTGAAGTCAGATAATGGACGTGTGTGAAGTCACAATGCAGGTGTGTGAAGTCATAGAATGGAGGTGTGTGAAGTCATAGAATGGAAGTGGTGAAGTGACAGAATGGAGGTGTGTGAAGTCATAGAATGGAGGTGTGTGAAGTCACAGAATGGTGGTGTGTGACATCATAGAATGGAGGGGTGTGAAGTCATAGAATGGAGGTGTGTTAAGTCATAGAATGGAGGTGTGGAGTCACAGAATGGAGGTGTGTGAAGTCACAGAATGGAGGTGTGTGAACTGAGAATGGAGGTGTGTGAAGTCATAGAATGGAGGTGGGTGAAGTCATACAATGGAGGTGAGTGAAGTCACAGAATGGAGGGGTGTGAATTCATAGAAGGGAGGTGTGTGAAGTCAAGGAATGGAGGTGTGTGAAGTCACATAATGGAGGTGTGTGAAGTCACAGAATGGAGGTGTGTGAAGACACAGAATGGAAGTGGGTGAACTCACAATGGAGGTGTGTGAAGTCACAGAATGGAGGTGTGTGAATTCATAGAAGGGAGGTGTGTGAAGTCATAGAATGGATGTGTGTGAAGTCACAGAATGGAAGTGTGTGAAGTCAAAATGGAGGTGTGTGAATTCAGAGAATGGAGGTGTGTGAAGTCAATGAATGGACTTGTGTGAAGTCAAAATTGTGGTGTGTGAAGTCAAAGAATGGATGTGTGTGAAGTCACAGAATGGAGGTGTGTGAAGTCAAAATGGAGGTGTGTGAAGTCAAAGAATGGATGTGTTTTAAGTCATAGAATGGAGGTGTATGAAGTCATGGATTGGAGGTGTGTGAAGTCAAACATTGGAAGTGTGTGAAGTTACAGAATGGAGGTGTGTGAAGTCATAGAATGGAGGTGTGTGAAGTCAGAGAATGGAGGTGTGTGAAGTCAGAATACAGGTGTGTGAAGTCATAGAATGGAGGTGTGTGAAGTCATAGATTGGAAGTGTGTGAAGTCATAAATTGGAGGTGTGTGAAGTCACAGAGGGAGGTGTGTGAAATCACAGAATGGAGTTCTGTGAAGTCACAGTGGAGGTGTGTGAAGTCATAGAATGGAGGTGTGTGAAGTCAAAGAATGGAGGTGTGTGATGTCATAGAATGGAGGTGTGTGAAGTCACAACATGGAGGTGTGTGAAGTCAGAATGGAGATGTGTGAAGTCATAGAATGGAGGTGTGTGAAGTCACAATGCAGGTGTGTGAACTCATATAATGGAGGTGGGTGAAGTCACAATGCAGGTGTGTGAAGTCATAGAATGGAGTTGTGTGAACTCAGAAAGGAGGTGTGTGAAGTCACAGAATAGAGGTGTGTGAAGTCATACAATGGAGGTGTGTGAAGTCACAGAATGGAGGTGTGTGAATTCATAGAATGGAGTTGTGTGAAGTCATAGAATGGAGGTGTGTGAAGTCATAGAATGGAGGAGGTGAAGTGACAGAATGGAGGTGTGTGAAGTCATAGAATGGAGGTGTGTGAAGTAACAGAATGGTGGTGTGTGAAGTCATAGAATGGAGGGGTGTGAAGTCATAGATTGGAGGTGTGTTAAGTCATAGAATGGAGGTGTGGAAGTCACAGAATGGAGGTGTGTGAAGTCACAGAATGGAGGTGTGCGAACTGAGAATGGAGGTGTGTGAAGTCACAGAATGGAGGTGTGTGAAGTCATACAATGGAGGTGTGTGAAGTCACAGAATGGAGGGGTGTGAATTCATAGAAGGGAGGTGTGTGAAGTCATAGAATGGAGGTGTGTGAAGTCACATAATGAAGGTGTGTGAAGTCACAGAATGGAGGTGTGTGAAGACACAGAATGGAAGTGGGTGAACTCACAATGGAGGTGTGTGAAGTCACAGAATGGAGGTGTGTGAATTCATAGAAGGGAGGTGTGTGAAGTCATAGAATGGAGGTGTGTGAAGTCACAGAATGGAAGTGTGTGAAGTCAAAATGGAGGTGTGTGAAGTCAGAGAATGGAGGTGTGTGAAGTCAATGAATGGAATTGTGTGAAGTCAAAATTGTGGTGTGTGAAGTCAAACAATGGATGTTTGTGAAGTCACAGAAAGGAGGTGTGTGAAGTCAAAATGGAGGTGTGTGAAGTCAAAGAATGGATGTGTTTGAAGTCATAGAATGGTGGTGTATGAAGTCATGGAATGGAGGTGTGTGAAGTCAAACACTGGAAGTGTGTGAAGTTACAGAATGGAGGTGTGTGAAGTCATAGAATGGAGGTGTGTGAAGTCATAGAATGGAGGTGTGTGAAGTCAGAGAATGGAGGTTGTGAAGTCAGAATGCAGGTGTGTGAAGTCATAGAATGGAGGTGTGTGTAGTCATAGATTGGAAGTGTGTGAAGTCATAAATTGGAGGTGTGTGAAGTCACAGAGGGAGGTGTGTGAAGTCACAGAATGGAGTTCTGTGAAGTCAGAATGCAGGTGTGTGAAGTCATAGAATGGAGGTGTGTGAAGTCATAGATTGGAAGTGTGTGAAGTCATAAATTGGAGGTGTGTGAAGTCACAGAGGGAGGTGTGTGAAGGCACAGAATGGAGTTCTGTGAAGTCACAGTGGAGGTGTGTGAAGTCATAGAATGGAGGTGTGTGAAGTCAAAGAATGGAGGTGTGTGAAGTCATAGAATGGAGGTGTGTGAAGTCACAGCATGGAGGTGTGTGAAGTCAGAATGGAGATGTGTGAAGTCATAGAATGGAGGTGTGTGAAGTCACAATGCAGGTGTGTGAACTCATATAATGGAGGTGGGTGAAGTCACAATGCAGGTGTGTGAAGTCATAGAATGGAGTTGTGTGAACTCAGAAAGGAGGTGTGTGAAGTCACAGAATAGAGGTGTGTGAAGTCATACAATGGAGGTGTGTGAAGTCACAGAATGGAGGTGTGTGAATTCATAGAATGGAGTTGTGTGAAGTCATAGAATGGAGGTGTGTGAAGTCATAGAATGGAGGAGGTGAAGTGACAGAATGGAGGTGTGTGAAGTCATAGAATGGAGGTGTGTGAAGTAACAGAATGGTGGTGTGTGAAGTCATAGAATGGAGGGGTGTGAAGTCATAGATTGGAGGTGTGTTAAGTCATAGAATGGAGGTGTGGAAGTCACAGAATGGAGGTGTGTGAAGTCACAGAATGGAGGTGTGCGAACTGAGAATGGAGGTGTGTGAAGTCACAGAATGGAGGTGTGTGAAGTCATACAATGGAGGTGTGTGAAGTCACAGAATGGAGGGGTGTGAATTCATAGAAGGGAGGTGTGTGAAGTCATAGAATGGAGGTGTGTGAAGTCACATAATGAAGGTGTGTGAAGTCACAGAATGGAGGTGTGTGAAGACACAGAATGGAAGTGGGTGAACTCACAATGGAGGTGTGTGAAGTCACAGAATGGAGGTGTGTGAATTCATAGAAGGGAGGTGTGTGAAGTCATAGAATGGAGGTGTGTGAAGTCACAGAATGGAAGTGTGTGAAGTCAAAATGGAGGTGTGTGAAGTCAGAGAATGGAGGTGTGTGAAGTCAATGAATGGAATTGTGTGAAGTCAAAATTGTGGTGTGTGAAGTCAAACAATGGATGTTTGTGAAGTCACAGAAAGGAGGTGTGTGAAGTCAAAATGGAGGTGTGTGAAGTCAAAGAATGGATGTGTTTGAAGTCATAGAATGGTGGTGTATGAAGTCATGGAATGGAGGTGTGTGAAGTCAAACACTGGAAGTGTGTGAAGTTACAGAATGGAGGTGTGTGAAGTCATAGAATGGAGGTGTGTGAAGTCATAGAATGGAGGTGTGTGAAGTCAGAGAATGGAGGTTGTGAAGTCAGAATGCAGGTGTGTGAAGTCATAGAATGGAGGTGTGTGTAGTCATAGATTGGAAGTGTGTGAAGTCATAAATTGGAGGTGTGTGAAGTCACAGAGGGAGGTGTGTGAAGTCACAGAATGGAGTTCTGTGAAGTCAGAATGCAGGTGTGTGAAGTCATAGAATGGAGGTGTGTGAAGTCATAGATTGGAAGTGTGTGAAGTCATAAATTGGAGGTGTGTGAAGTCACAGAGGGAGGTGTGTGAAGGCACAGAATGGAGTTCTGTGAAGTCACAGTGGAGGTGTGTGAAGTCATAGAATGGAGGTGTGTGAAGTCAAAGAATGGAGGTGTGTGAAGTCATAGAATGGAGGTGTGTGAAGTCACAGCATGGAGGTGTGTGAAGTCAGAATGGAGATGTGTGAAGTCATAGAATGGAGGTGTGTGAAGTCACAATGCAGGTGTGTGAACTCATAGAATGGAGGTGGGTGAAGTCACAATGCAGGTGTGTGAAGTCATAGAATGGAGTTGTGTGAACTCAGAAAGGAGATGTGTGAAGTCACAGAATAGAGGTGTGTGAAGTCATATAATGGAGGTGTGTGAAGTCACAGAATGGAGGTGTGTGAATTCATAGAATGGAGGTGGGTGAAGTCATAGAATGGAGGTGTGTGAAGTCACAGAATGGAGGTGTGTGAAGTAACAGAAGGGAGGTGTGTGAAGTCACAGAACGGAAGTGGGTGAACTCACAATGGAGGTGTGTGAAGTCACAGAAGGGAGGTGTGTGAAGTCAGAAGGGAGGTGTGTGAAGTCACAGAATGGAGATGTGTGAACTCAGAATGGAGGTGTGGGAAGTCACAGAATGGAGATTTGTGAAGTCATATAATAGAGGTGTGTGAGGTCATAGATTGGATGTTTCTGAAGTAAGAATGAAGGTGTGTGAAGTCATAGAATGGAGTTGTGTGAAGTCATAGAATGGAGGTGTGTGAAGTCACAGAATGGAGGTGTGTGAAGTCAGAATGGAGGTGTGAAGTCATAGAATACAGGTGGGTGAAGTCATAGAAAGGAGTTGTGGGAAGTCATAGAATAGAGGAGTGTGAAGTCATGGAATGGAGGTGAGTGAAGTCACAGATCCGAGGTCTGTGAAGTCAAAGAATGGAGCTGTGTGATGTCAGAATTGAGGAGTATGAAGTCCTAGAATGGATGTGCGTGAACTCATAGAATGGAGGTGTGTGACATCACAATGGAAGTGTGTGAAGTCACAGAATGGAGGTGTGTGAAGTCATATATTGGAGGTGTGTGAAGTCAGAATGGAGGTGTGTGAAGTCACAGAATGGAGGTGTGTGAACTCAGAATGGAGGTGTTTGAAGTCATAGATGGAGGTGTGTGAAGTCACAGTATGGAGGTGTGTGAAATCATAGAAAGGAATTTTGTGAATTCACAGAATGGAGCTGTGTGAAGTCAGAATGGAGGAGTGTGAAGTCATAGAATGGAGGTGTGTGAAGACAGAATGGAGGTGTGTGAACTCATACAATGGACGTGTGTGAACTCACAATGGAGGTGTGTGAAGACATAGAATGGAGGTGTGTGAAGTCACAGAATGGAGGTGTGTGAAGTCATAGAATGGAGGTGTGTGAAGTCATAGAATGGAGGTGTGTGAAGTCATAGAATGGATGTTTCTGAAGTAAGAATAAAGGTGTGTGAAGTCATAGAATGGAGGTGTGTGAAGTCAAAATGGAGGTGTGTGAACTCATAGAATGGAGGTGTGCGAAGTCACAGAATGGAGGTGTGTGAAGTCAGAATGGAGGTGTGAAGTCATAGAATGGGGGTGGGTGAAGTCATGGAAAGGAGGTGTGGGAAGTCATAGAATGGAGAAGTTTGAAGTCATAGAGTGGAGGTGAGTGAAGTCACATATTCAAAGTCTGTGAAGTCATAGAAAGGAGGTTTGTGAAGTCAGAATGGAGGTGTACGAACTCATAGAATGGAGGTGTGTGAAGTCACAATGGAGCTGTGTGAAGTCGTAGAATGGGGGTGTGTGAAATCAGAGAATGGAGGTGTGTGAAGTCAGAATAAAGGTGTGTAAAGTCATAGAATGGAGGTGTGTGAAGTCATAGAATGGAGGTGTGTGAAGTCATAGATTGGAAGCGTGTGAAGTCATAGAATGGAGGTGTGTGAAGTCATAGATTGAAGGTGTGGGGAAGTCATAGTATGGAGGTGTGTGATGTCACAGAAATGGAGGTGTGTGAAGTCACAGAATGGAGTTGTGTGAAGTCACAATGGAGGTGGTGAAGTCATAGGATGGAGGTGTGTGAAATCAAAGAATGGAGGTTTGTGAAGTCATAGAATGGATTGTGTGTGAAATCACAGAAAGGAGGTGTGTGAAGGCACAGAATGGAGGTGTGTAAAGTCACAGAGTGGAGGTGTGTGAAGTCACACAATGGAGGTTTGTGAAGTCATAGAATGGAGGTGTGTGAAGTCACAGAATGCAGGTGTGTGAAGTCAGAATAGAGGTGTGCGAAGTCATAGAATGGAGGTGTGTGAAGTCAGAATGGAGCTGTGTGAAGTCATAGAATGGATGTGTGTGAAGTCAGAATGGAGGTGTGTGCACTCATAGAATGGAGGTGTATGAAGTCACAATGGAGGTGTGTGAAGTCACAGAATGGATGTGTGTGAACTCAGAAAGGAGGTGTGTCAAGTCATAGAATGGAGGTCTGTGAAGTCATAGAATGGAGGTGTGTGAAATCATAGAATGGAGGTGTGTGAAGTCACAGAATTGAGGTGTGTGAAGACAGAATGGAGGTGTGTGAAGACAGAATGGAGGTGTGTGAAGTCAGATAATGGAGGTGTGTGAAGTCACAATGCAGGTGTGTGAAGTCATAGAATGGAGGTGTGTGAAGTCATAGAATGGAGGTGGTGAAGTGACAGAATGGAGGTGTGTGAAGTCATAGAATGGAGGTGTGTGAAGTCACAGAATGGTGGTGTGTGAAGTCAAAGAATGGAGGGGTGTGAAGTCATAGAATGGAGGTGTGTTAAGTCATAGAATGGAGGTGTGGGATTCACAGAATGGAGGTGTGTGAAGTCACAGAATGGAGGTGTGTGAACTGAGAATGGAGGTGTGTGAAGTCACAGAATGGAGGTGTGTGAAGTCACAGAATGGAGGTGTGTGAAGTCACAGAATGGATGTGTGCGAAGTCACAGAATGGAAGTGTGTGAAGTCAAAATGGAGGTGTGTGAAGTCAGAGAATGGAGGTGTGTGAAGTCAATGAATGGACTTGTGTGAAGTCAAATTGTGGTGTGTGAAGTCAAAGAATGGATGTGTGTGAAGTCACAGAATGGAGGTGTGTGAAGTCAAAATGGAGGTGTGTGAAGTCAAAGAATGGATATGTTTTAAGTCATAGAATGGAGGTGTATGAAGTCATGGTATGGAGGTGTGTGAAGTCAAACATTGGGAGTGTGTGAAGTTACAGAATAGAGGTGTATGAAGTCATAGAATGGAGGTGTGTGAAGTCAGAGAATGGAGGTGTGTGAAGTCAGAATGCAGGTGTGTGAAGTCATAGAATGGAGGTGTGTGAAGTCATAGATTGAAAGTGAGTGAAGTCATAAATTGGAGGTGTGTGAAGTCACAGAGGGAGGTGTGTGAAGTCACAGAATGGAGTTCTGTGAAGTCACAGTGGAGGTGTGTGAAGTCATAGAATGGAGGTGTGTGAAGTCAAAGAATGGAGGTGTGTGAAGTCATAGAATGGTGGTGTGTGAAGTCACAGCATGGAGGTGTGTGAAGTCAGAATGGAGATGTGTGAAGTCATAGAATGGAGGTGTGTGAAGCCACAATGCAGGTGTGTGAACTCATAGAATGGAGGTGGGTGAAGTCACAATGCAGGTGTGTGAAGTCATAGAATGGAGTTGTGTGAACTCAGAAAGGAGGTGTGTGAAGTCACAGAATAGAGGTGTATGAAGTCATACAATGGAGGTGTGTGAAGTCACAGAATGGAGGTGTGTAAATTCATAGAATGGAGTTGTGTGAAGTCATAGATGGAGGTGTGTGCAGTCAGAGTATGGAGGTGTGTGAAATCATAGAAAGGAATTTTGTGAATTCACAGAATGGAGCTGTGTGAAGTCAGAATGGAGGAGTGTGAAGTCATAGAATGGAGGTGTGTGAAGTCAGAATGGAGGTGTGTGAACTCATACAATGGAAGTGTGTGAAGTCACAATGGAGGTGTGTGAAGTCAGAGAATGGAGGTGTGTGAAGTCACAGAATGGAGGTGTGTGAAGTCATAGAATGGAGGTGTGTGAAGTCATAGAATGGAGGTGTGTGAAGTCATAGAATGGATGTTTCTGAAGTAAGAATGAAGGTGTGTGAAGTCATAGAATGGAGGTGTGTGAAGTCAAAATGGAGGTGTGTGAACTCATAGAATGGAGGTGTGTGAAGTCACAGAATGGAGATTTGTGAAGTCATAGAATGGAGGTGTGTGAGGTCATAGAATGGAGGTGTGTGAAGTCATGGAATGGAGGTCTGTGAAGTCCAAGAATGGAGGTGTGTGAAGTCAAAAAATGGAGGTGTGTGAAGTCACAGAATGGAGGTGTGTGAATTCACAGAATGGAGGTGTGTGAAGTCACAGAATGGAGGTGTGTGAAGTCAAAATTGTGGTGTGTGAATTCACAAATGGAGGTGTGTGAAGTCAGAAGGCAGCTGAGTGAAGTCATAGAATGTAGGTGGGTGAAGGCAGAATGGAAGTTTGTGAACTCGTAGAATGGAGGTGTGTGAAGTCATAGAATCGAAGTGTGTGAAATCATAGAATGGAGGTGTGTGAAGTCAGAATGGAGATGTGTGAAGTCATAGAATGGAGTTGTGTGAAGTCACAATGAAGGTGTGTGAACTCATAGAATTGAGGTGGGTGAAGTCACAAATCAGGTGTGTGAAGTCATAGAATGGAGGTGTGTGAAGTCATAGAATGGAGGTGGTGAAGTAACAGAATGGAGGTGTGTGAAGTCATAGAATTGAGGTGTGTGAAGTCACAGAATGGTGGTGTGTGAAGTCATAGAATGGAGGGGTGTGAAGTCATAGAATGGAGGTGTGTTAAGTCATAGAATGAAGGTGTGGGAGTCACAGAATGGAGGTGTGTGAAGTCACAGAATGGAGGTGTTTGAACTGAGAATGGAGGTGTGTGATGTCACAGAATGGACGTGGGTGAAGTCATACAATGGAGGTGTGAGAAGTCATAGAATGGAGGGGTGTGAAGTCACAGAATGGAGGTGTGTGAATTCATAGAAGGGAGGTGTGTGAAGTCATAGAATGGAGGTGTGTGAAGTCACAGAATGGAAGTGTGTGAAGTCAAAATGGAGGTGTGTGAAGTCAGAGAATGGAGGTGTGTGAAGTCAATGAATGGACTTGTGTGAAGTCAAAATTGTGGTGTGTGAAGTCAAAGAATGGATGTGTGTGAAGTTACAGAATGGAGGTGTGTGAAGTCACAGAATGGAGGTTTGTGAAGTCACAGAATGGAGGTGTGTGAATTCATAGAAGGGAGGTGTGTGAAGTCATAGAATGGAGGTGTGTGAAGTCACAGAATGGAAGTGTGTGAAGTCAAAATGGAGGTGTGTGAAGTCAGAGAATGGACGTGTGTGAAGTCAATGAATGGACTTGTGTGAAGTCAAAATTGTGGTGTGTGAAGTCAAAGAATGGATGTGTGTGAAGTTACAGAATGGAGGTGTGTGAAGTCGGAGAATGGAGGTGTGTGAAGTCACAATGCAGGTGTGTGAAGTCATAGAATGGAGGTGTGTGAAGTCATAGAATGGAGGTGTGTGAAGTCACAAAATGGAGGTGTGTGAAGTCATATATTGGAGGTGTATGAAGTCACAGAATGGAGGTGTGTGTGAAGTCACAATGTAGGTGTGTGAAGTCATAGAATGGAGGTGTGTGAAGTCATAGAATGGAGGTGTGCAAAGTCACAAAATGGAGGTGTGTGAAGTCATATATTGGAGGTGTGTGAAGTCACAGAATGGAGGTGTGTGAACTCAGAATGGAGGTGTGTGAAGTCACAGAATGGAGGTGTGTGAAATCATAGAATGGAGATGTGTGAAGTCACTAGTGGAGGTGTGTCAAATCGTAGAATGGAGGTGTGTGAAGTCAGAGAATCAAGGTGTGTGAAGTCACAGAATGGAGGTGTGTGAACTCACAATGGAGGTGACTGAAGTCACAGAATGGAGGTGTGTGAAGTCATAGAATGGAAGTGTGTGAAGTCATAGAATGTAGGTGTGTGATGTCAGAATGGAGGCGTGTGAAGTCACAGAATGGAGGTGTGTGACGCCATAAATGTTGGTGAGTGAAGTCATAGAATGGAGATGTGAAGTCATAGAATGGAGGTGTGAAGTCATAGAATGGAGGTGTGTGAAGTCACAGAAGGCAGGTGTGTGAAGTCACAGAATAGAGTTGTGTGAAGTCACAATGGAGGTGTGTGAATTCATAGAATGGAGATGTGTGAAGTCAAAGAATGGAGGTGTGTGAAGTCATACAATGGAGGTGTGTGAAATCACAAAATGGAGGTGTGTGTAGTCACAGAGTGGAGGTGTGTAAAGTCACAGATTGGAGGTGTGGGAATTCTCAGAATGGAGGTGTGGGAAGTCACAGAATGGAGGTGTGTGAAGTCAAAGAATGGAGGTGTGTGAATTCATAGAATGGAGGTGTGTGAAGTCAAAGAATGGAGGTGTGTGAAGTCATAGAATGGAGGTGTGTGAAGTCATAGATTGGAGGTGTGTGAGGTCAGATTGGAGGTGTGTGAAGTCACAGAATGGAAGTGTGTCAACTCAGAAAGGAGTTGTGTGAAGTCATAGAATGGAGGTGTGTGAAGTCACAGAAATGAGGTCTTTGAAATCAAAATGGAAGTGTGTGAAGTCAGAATGGAGGTGTGTGAAGTCATAGAATGCAGGTGTGTGAAGTCACAGAATGGAGGTGTGTGAAGTCAAAATGGCGGTGTGTGAGGTCAAAGATTGGATGTGTGTGAAGTTATAGAATTGAGGTGTATGAAGTCATGGAATGGAGGTTTGTGACGTCAAACATTGGTAGTGTGTGAAGTTACAGAATGGAGGTGTGTGAAGTCATAGAATGGAGGTGTGTGAAGTCAGAGAATGGAGGTGTGTGAAGTCAGATTGCAGGTTTGTGAAGTCATAGAATGGAGGTTTGTGAAGTCATAGATTGGAAGTGTGTGAAGTCATAGAATGGAGGTTGTGAAGTCATAGATTGAAGGTGTGTGGAATTCATAGTATGGAGGTGTGTGAAGTCACAGAATGGAGGTGTGTGAATTCACAGAATGGAGTTGTATGAAGTCACAATGCTGGTGTGTGAAGTCATAGAATGGAGGTGTGTGAAGTCATAGATTGAAAGTGAGTGAAGTCATAAATTGGAGGTGTGTGAAGTCACAGAGGGAGGTGTGTGAAGTCACAGAATGGAGTTCTGTGAAGTCACAGTGGAGGTGTGTGAAGTCATAGAATGGAGGTGTGTGAAGTCAAAGAATGGAGGTGTGTGAAGTCATAGAATGGTGGTGTGTGAAGTCACAGCATGGAGGTGTGTGAAGTCAGAATGGAGATGTGTGAAGTCACAGAATGGAGGTGTGTGAAGCCACAATGCAGGTGTGTGAACTCATAGAATGGAGGTGGGTGAAGTCACAATGCAGGTGTGTGAAGTCATAGAATGGAGTTGTGTGAACTCAGAAAGGAGGTGTGTGAAGTCACAGAATAGAGGTGTGTGAAGTCATACAATGGAGGTGTGTGAAGTCACAGAATGGAGGTGTGTAAATTCATAGAATGGAGTTGTGTGAAGTCATAGATGGAGGTGTGTGCAGTCAGAGTATGGAGGTGTGTGAAATCATAGAAAGGAATTTTGTGAATTCACAGAATGGAGCTGTGTGAAGTCAGAATGGAGGAGTGTGAAGTCATAGAATGGAGGTGTGTGAAGTCAGAATGGAGGTGTGTGAACTCATACAATGGAAGTGTGTGAAGTCACAATGGAGGTGTGTGAAGTCAGAGAATGGAGGTGTGTGAAGTCACAGAATGGAGGTGTGTGAAGTCATAGAATGGAGGTGTGTGAAGTCATAGAATGGAGGTGTGTGAAGTCATAGAATGGATGTTTCTGAAGTAAGAATGAAGGTGTGTGAAGTCATAGAATGGAGGTGTGTGAAGTCAAAATGGAGGTGTGTGAACTCATAGAATGGAGGTGTGTGAAGTCACAGAATGGAGATTTGTGAAGTCATAGAATGGAGGTGTGTGAGGTCATAGAACGGAGTTGTGTGAAGTCATGGAATGGAGGTCTGTGAAGTCCAAGAATGGAGGTGTGTGAAGTCAAAAAATGGAGGTGTGTGAAGTCACAGAATGGAGGTGTGTGAAGTCACAGAAGGGAGGTGTGTGAAGTCACAGAATGGAGGTGTGTGAAGTCAAAATTGTGGTGTGTGAATTCACAAATGGAGGTGTGTGAAGTCAGAAGGCAGCTGAGTGAAGTCATAGAATGTAGGTGGGTGAAGGCAGAATGGAAGTTTGTGAACTCGTAGAATGGAGGTGTGTGAAGTCATAGAATCGAAGTGTGTGAAATCATAGAATGGAGGTGTGTGAAGTCAGAATGGAGATGTGTGAAGTCATAGAATGGAGTTGTGTGAAGTCACAATGAAGGTGTGTGAACTCATAGAATTGAGGTGGGTGAAGTCACAAATCAGGTGTGTGAAGTCATAGAATGGAGGTGTGTGAAGTCATAGAATGGAGGTGGTGAAGTAACAGAATGGAGGTGTGTGAAGTCATAGAATTGAGGTGTGTGAAGTCACAGAATGGTGGTGTGTGAAGTCATAGAATGGAGGGGTGTGAAGTCATAGAATGGAGGTGTGTTAAGTCATAGAATGGAGGTGTGGGAGTCACAGAATGGAGGTGTGTGAAGTCACAGAATGGAGGTGTTTGAACTGAGAATGGAGGTGTGTGATGTCACAGAATGGACGTGGGTGAAGTCATACAATGGAGGTGTGAGAAGTCATAGAATGGAGGGGTGTGAAGTCACAGAATGGAGGTGTGTGAATTCATAGAAGGGAGGTGTGTGAAGTCATAGAATGGAGGTGTGTGAAGTCACAGAATGGAAGTGTGTGAAGTCAAAATGGAGGTGTGTGAAGTCAGAGAATGGACGTGTGTGAAGTCAATGAATGGACTTGTGTGAAGTCAAAATTGTGGTGTGTGAAGTCAAAGAATGGATGTGTGTGAAGTTACAGAATGGAGGTGTGTGAAGTTGGAGAATGGAGGTGTGTGAAGTCACAATGCAGGTGTGTGAAGTCATAGAATGGAGGTGTGTGAAGTCATAGAATGGAGGTGTGTGAAGTCACAAAATGGAGGTGTGTGAAGTCATATATTGGAGGTGTATGAAGTCACAGAATGGAGGTGTGTGTGAAGTCACAATGTAGGTGTGTGAAGTCATAGAATGGAGGTGTGTGAAGTCATAGAATGGAGGTGTGCAAAGTCACAAAATGGAGGTGTGTGAAGTCATATATTGGAGGTGTGTGAAGTCACAGAATGGAGGTGTGTGAACTCAGAATGGAGGTGTGTGAAGTCACAGAATGGAGGTGTGTGAAATCATAGAATGGAGATGTGTGAAGTCACTAGTGGAGGTGTGTCAAATCGTAGAATGGAGGTGTGTGAAGTCAGAGAATCAAGGTGTGTGAAGTCACAGAATGGAGGTGTGTGAACTCACAATGGAGGTGACTGAAGTCACAGAATGGAGGTGTGTGAAGTCATAGAATGGAAGTGTGTGAAGTCATAGAATGTAGGTGTGTGATGTCAGAATGGAGGCGTGTGAAGTCACAGAATGGAGGTGTGTGACGCCATAAATGTTGGTGAGTGAAGTCATAGAATGGAGATGTGAAGTCAAAGAATGGAGGTGTGAAGTCATAGAATGGAGGTGTGTGAAGTCACAGAAGGCAGGTGTGTGAAGTCACAGAATAGAGTTGTATGAAGTCACAATGGAGGTGTGTGAATTCATAGAATGGAGATGTGTGAAGTCAAAGAATGGAGGTGTGTGAAGTCATACAATGGAGGTGTGTGAAATCACAAAATGGAGGTGTGTGTAGTCACAGAGTGGAGGTGTGTAAAGTCACAGATTGGAGGTGTGGGAATTCTCAGAATGGAGGTGTGGGAAGTCACAGAATGGAGGTGTGTGAAGTCAAAGAATGGAGGTGTGTGAATTCATAGAATGGAGGTGTGTGAAGTCAAAGAATGGAGGTGTGTGAAGTCATAGAATGGAGGTGTGTGAAGTCATAGATTGGAGGTGTGTGAGGTCAGATTGGAGGTGTGTGAAGTCACAGAATGGAAGTGTGTCAACTCAGAAAGGAGTTGTGTGAAGTCATAGAATGGAGGTGTGTGAAGTCACAGAAATGAGGTCTTTGAAGTCAAAATGGAAGTGTGTGAAGTCAGAATGGAGGTGTGTGAAGTCATAGAATGCAGGTGTGTGAAGTCACAGAATGGAGGTGTGTGAAGTCAAAATGGCGGTGTGTGAGGTCAAAGATTGGATGTGTGTGAAGTTATAGAATTGAGGTGTATGAAGTCATGGAATGGAGGTTTGTGACGTCAAACATTGGAAGTGTGTGAAGTTACAGAATGGAGGTGTGTGAAGTCATAGAATGGAGGTGTGTGAAGTCAGAGAATGGAGGTGTGTGAAGTCAGATTGCAGGTTTGTGAAGTCATAGAATGGAGGTTTGTGAAGTCATAGATTGGAAGTGTGTGAAGTCATAGAATGGAGGTTGTGAAGTCATAGATTGAAGGTGTGTGGAATTCATAGTATGGAGGTGTGTGAAGTCACAGAATGGAGGTGTGTGAATTCACAGAATGGAGTTGTATGAAGTCACAATGCTGGTGTGTGAAGTCATAGAATGGAGGTGTGTGAAATCAAAGAATGGAGGTTTGTGAAGTCATAGAATGGATTGTGTGTGAAATCACAGAGTGGAGGTGTGTGAAGTCACAGAATGGAGGTGTGTGAAGTCATAGAATGGAGGTGTGTGAAGTCACAGAATGCAGTTGTGTGAAGTCAGAATAGAGGTGTGCGAAGTCATAGAATGGAGGTGTGTGAAGTCAGAATGGAGCTGTGTGAAGTCATAGAATGGAAGTGTGTGAAGTCAGAGAATGGAGGTGTGTGAAGTCACAATGCAGGTGTGTGAACTCATAGAATGGAGGTGTGTGAAGTCACAATTTAGGTTTCTGAAGTCATAGAATGGAGGTGTGTGAAGTCATCGAATGGAGGTGTGTGAAGTCACAGAATGGAGGTGTGTGATGTCATAGAATGGAGGTGTGTGAAGTCACAGAATGGAGGTGTGTAAAGGCATAGAATGGGGGTGTGTGAAGTCACATAATGGATTTGTGTGAAGTCACACTATGGTGGGGTGTAAACTCAGATTTGAGGTGTGTGAGGTCACAGAATGGAGGTGTGTGAAGTCATATAACGAGGTGTGTGAAGTCACAGAATGGAGGTGTGTGAAGACACAGAATGGAGGTGTGTGAATTCAGAGTGGAGGTGTGTGAAGTCATAGAATGGAAGTGTGTGAAGTCATAGAATGGAGGTGTGTGAAGTCAGAATGGAGGTGTGTGAAGTCACAAATGGAGTTGTGTTAACTCAGAATGGAGGTGTGTGAAGTCACAGAATGGAGGTGTGTGAAGTCAAAATTGTGATGTGTGAAGTCACAAATGGAGGTGTGTGAAGTCACAGAGTGGAGGGGTGTGAAATCAAAATGGAATTTTGTGAAGTCAAAGAAAGGAGTTGTGTGAAGTCATAGAATGGATGTGTATGAAGTCATGGAATGGAGGTTGGTGAAGTCAAACATTGGAAGTGTGTGAAGTTACAGAATGGAGGTGTGTGAAATCATAGAAGGGAGATACGTGAAGTCATAGATTGGAGGTGTGTGAAGTCAGAATGGAGATGTGTGAAGTCAGAGAATGGAGGTGTGAATTCATAGAATGGAGGTGTGTGAAGTCAGAATGCAGATGTGTGAAGTCATAGAATGGAGGTGTGTGAAGTCATAGAATGGAGGTGTGTGAAGTCATAGAATGGAGGTGTGTGAAGTCATAGAATGGAGGTGTGTGAAATCACAGGATGGAGGTGTGTGAAGACACAGAATGGAGGTATGTAAAGTCACAGAGTGGAGGTGTGTGAAGTCACAGAATGGAGGTGTGTGAAGACAGAGAATGGAGGTGTGTGAAGTCACAGGATGGAGGTGTGTGAAGTCAGAATACAGGTGTGCGAAGTCATAGAATGGAGGTGTGTGAAGTCAGAATGGAGGTGTGTGAACTCATTGAATGGATGTGTGTGAAGTCAAAATGGAGTGGTGTGAAGTCATAGAATGTTGGTTTTTGAAGTCACAGAATGGAGGTGTGTGAAGACATAGAATGGATGTTTCTGAAGTAAGAATGAAGGTGTGTGAAGTCATTGAATGGAGGTGTGTGAAGTCAAAATTGAGGTGTGTGAACTCATAGAATGGAGGTATGTGAGCACATAGAATGGAGGTGTGTGAAGTCACAAAATGGAGGTGTGTGAAGTCATATATTGGAGGTGTATGAAGTCACAGAATGGAGGTGTGTGTGAAGTCACAATGTAGGTGTGTGAAGTCATAGAATGGAGGTGTGTGAAGTCATAGAATGGAGGTGTGCAAAGTCACAAAATGGAGGTGTGTGAAGTCATATATTGGAGGTGTGTGAAGTCACAGAATGGAGGTGTGTGAACTCAGAATGGAGGTGTGTGAAGTCACAGAATGGAGGTGTGTGAAATCATAGAATGGAGATGTGTGAAGTCACTAGTGGAGGTGTGTCAAATCGTAGAATGGAGGTGTGTGAAGTCAGAGAATCAAGGTGTGTGAAGTCACAGAATGGAGGTGTGTGAACTCACAATGGAGGTGACTGAAGTCACAGAATGGAGGTGTGTGAAGTCATAGAATGGAAGTGTGTGAAGTCATAGAATGTAGGTGTGTGATGTCAGAATGGAGGCGTGTGAAGTCACAGAATGGAGGTGTGTGACGCCATAAATGTTGGTGAGTGAAGTCATAGAATGGAGATGTGAAGTCATAGAATGGAGGTGTGAAGTCATAGAATGGAGGTGTGTGAAGTCACAGAAGGCAGGTGTGTGAAGTCACAGAATAGAGTTGTATGAAGTCACAATGGAGGTGTGTGAATTCATAGAATGGAGATGTGTGAAGTCAAAGAATGGAGGTGTGTGAAGTCATACAATGGAGGTGTGTGAAATCACAAAATGGAGGTGTGTGTAGTCACAGAGTGGAGGTGTGTAAAGTCACAGATTGGAGGTGTGGGAATTCTCAGAATGGAGGTGTGGGAAGTCACAGAATGGAGGTGTGTGAAGTCAAAGAATGGAGGTGTGTGAATTCATAGAATGGAGGTGTGTGAAGTCAAAGAATGGAGGTGTGTGAAGTCATAGAATGGAGGTGTGTGAAGTCATAGATTGGAGGTGTGTGAGGTCAGATTGGAGGTGTGTGAAGTCACAGAATGGAAGTGTGTCAACTCAGAAAGGAGTTGTGTGAAGTCATAGAATGGAGGTGTGTGAAGTCACAGAAATGAGGTCTTTGAAGTCAAAATGGAAGTGTGTGAAGTCAGAATGGAGGTGTGTGAAGTCATAGAATGCAGGTGTGTGAAGTCACAGAATGGAGGTGTGTGAAGTCAAAATGGCGGTGTGTGAGGTCAAAGATTGGATGTGTGTGAAGTTATAGAATTGAGGTGTATGAAGTCATGGAATGGAGGTTTGTGACGTCAAACATTGGAAGTGTGTGAAGTTACAGAATGGAGGTGTGCGAAGTCATAGAATGGAGGTGTGTGAAGTCAGAGAATGGAGGTGTGTGAAGTCAGATTGCAGGTTTGTGAAGTCATAGAATGGAGGTTTGTGAAGTCATAGATTGGAAGTGTGTGAAGTCATAGAATGGAGGTTGTGAAGTCATAGATTGAAGGTGTGTGGAATTCATAGTATGGAGGTGTGTGAAGTCACAGAATGGAGGTGTGTGAATTCACAGAATGGAGTTGTATGAAGTCACAATGCTGGTGTGTGAAGTCATAGAATGGAGGTGTGTGAAATCAAAGAATGGAGGTTTGTGAAGTCATAGAATGGATTGTGTGTGAAATCACAGAGTGGAGGTGTGTGAAGTCACAGAATGGAGGTGTGTGAAGTCATAGAATGGAGGTGTGTGAAGTCACAGAATGCAGTTGTGTGAAGTCAGAATAGAGGTGTGCGAAGTCATAGAATGGAGGTGTGTGAAGTCAGAATGGAGCTGTGTGAAGTCATAGAATGGAAGTGTGTGAAGTCAGAGAATGGAGGTGTGTGAAGTCACAATGCAGGTGTGTGAACTCATAGAATGGAGGTGTGTGAAGTCACAATTTAGGTTTCTGAAGTCATAGAATGGAGGTGTGTGAAGTCATCGAATGGAGGTGTGTGAAGTCACAGAATGGAGGTGTGTGATGTCATAGAATGGAGGTGTGTGAAGTCACAGAATGGAGGTGTGTAAAGGCATAGAATGGGGGTGTGTGAAGTCACATAATGGATTTGTGTGAAGTCACACTATGGTGGGGTGTAAACTCAGATTTGAGGTGTGTGAGGTCACAGAATGGAGGTGTGTGAAGTCATATAACGAGGTGTGTGAAGTCACAGAATGGAGGTGTGTGAAGACACAGAATGGAGGTGTGTGAATTCAGAGTGGAGGTGTGTGAAGTCATAGAATGGAAGTGTGTGAAGTCATAGAATGGAGGTGTGTGAAGTCAGAATGGAGGTGTGTGAAGTCACAAATGGAGTTGTGTTAACTCAGAATGGAGGTGTGTGAAGTCACAGAATGGAGGTGTGTGAAGTCAAAATTGTGATGTGTGAAGTCACAAATGGAGGTGTGTGAAGTCACAGAGTGGAGGGGTGTGAAATCAAAATGGAATTTTGTGAAGTCAAAGAAAGGAGTTGTGTGAAGTCATAGAATGGATGTGTATGAAGTCATGGAATGGAGGTTGGTGAAGTCAAACATTGGAAGTGTGTGAAGTTACAGAATGGAGGTGTGTGAAATCATAGAAGGGAGATACGTGAAGTCATAGATTGGAGGTGTGTGAAGTCAGAATGGAGATGTGTGAAGTCAGAGAATGGAGGTGTGAATTCATAGAATGGAGGTGTGTGAAGTCAGAATGCAGATGTGTGAAGTCATAGAATGGAGGTGTGTGAAGTCATAGAATGGAGGTGTGTGAAGTCATAGAATGGAGGTGTGTGAAGTCATAGAATGGAGGTGTGTGAAATCACAGGATGGAGGTGTGTGAAGACACAGAATGGAGGTATGTAAAGTCACAGAGTGGAGGTGTGTGAAGTCACAGAATGGAGGTGTGTGAAGACAGAGAATGGAGGTGTGTGAAGTCACAGGATGGAGGTGTGTGAAGTCAGAATACAGGTGTGCGAAGTCATAGAATGGAGGTGTGTGAAGTCAGAATGGAGGTGTGTGAACTCATTGAATGGATGTGTGTGAAGTCAAAATGGAGTGGTGTGAAGTCATAGAATGTTGGTTTTTGAAGTCACAGAATGGAGGTGTGTGAAGACATAGAATGGATGTTTCTGAAGTAAGAATGAAGGTGTGTGAAGTCATTGAATGGAGGTGTGTGAAGTCAAAATTGAGGTGTGTGAACTCATAGAATGGAGGTATGTGAGCACATAGAATGGAGGTGTGTGATGTCATGGAATGGAGGTGTGTGAAGTCAAAAAATGGAGTTGTGTGTAGTCAAACAATGGAGGTGTGTGAAGTCACAGAATGGAGGTCTGTGAATTCACAGAATGGAAGTGTGTGAAGTCAAAATGGAGGTGTGTGAAGTCAAAGAATGGAGGTGTGTGAAGTCAAAGAATGGAGGTGTGTGAAGTCAAAATTGTGGTGTGTGAAGTCACAAATGGAGGTGTGTGAAGTCACAGAATGGAGGTGTGTGATGTCAAAATGGAGGTGTGTGAAGTCAAAGAATGGAGGTGTGTGAAGTCATAGAATGGAGGTGTGTCAAGTCACAGAAGGGAGGTGTGTGAAGTTCCAGAACGGAGATGTGTGAAGTCACAATGGAGGTGTGAGAGGTCATAGAATGGAGGTGTGTGAAGTCAAAGAATGGAGGTTTGCGAAGTCAAACATTGGAAGTGTGTGAAATTTCAGAATGGAGGTGTGTGAAGTCATAGAATGGAGGTGTGTGAAGTCATAGAATGGAGGTGTGTCAAGTCACAGAAGGGAGGTGTGTGAAGTCACAGAACGGAGATGTGTGAAGTCAAAATGGAGGTGTGTGAAGTCACAGAATGGAGGTGTGTGAAGTCAAAGAATGGAGGTGTGTGAAGTCATAGAATGGAGGTGTGTGAAATCACAGAATGTAGGTGTGAGAAGTCACAGAATGGAGTTGTGTAAAGTGACAGAGTTGAGGTGTGTGAAGTCACAGAATGGAGGTGTGTGAATTCATAGAATGGAGGTGTGTGAAGTCAGAGAATTGAGGTGTGTGAAGTCACAGAATGGAGGTGTGTGAAGTAACAGAATGGAGGTGTGTGAAGTCACAGAATGGAAGTGGGTGAACTCACAATGGAGGTGTATGAAGTCACAGAAAGGAGGTGTGTGAAGTCAGAAGGGAGGTGAGTGAAGTCACAGAATGGAGATGTGTGAACTCAGAATGGAGGTGTGGGAAGTCACAGAATGGAGATTTGTGAAGTCATAGAATGGAGGTGTGTGAGGTCATAGAATGGAGGTGTGTGAAGTCATGGAATGGAGGTGTGTGAAGTCCAAGAATGGAGGTGTGTGAAGTCAAAAAATGGAGGTGTGTGAAGTCACAGAATGGAGGTGTGTGAAGTCACAGAATGGAGGTGTGTGAAGTCACAGAATGGAGGTGTGTGAAGTCAAAATGGTGGTGTGTGAATTCACAAATGCAGGTGTGTGAAGTCAGAAGGCAGCTGAGTGAAGTCATAGAATGTAGGTGGGTGAAGGCAGAATGGAAGTGTGTGAACTCGTAGAATGGAGGTGTGTGAAGTCATAGAATCGAAGTGTGTGAAATCATAGAATGGAGGTGTGTGAAGTCAGAATGGAGATGTGTGAAGTCATAGAATGGAGTTGTGTGAAGTCACAATGAAGGTGTGTGAACTCATAGAATTGAGGTGGGTGAAGTCACAAATCAGGTGTGTGAAGTCATAGAATGGAGGTGTGTGAAGTCATAGAATGGAGGTGGTGAAGTAACAGAATGGAGGTGTGTGAAGTCATAGAATGGAGGTGTGTGAAGTCACAGAATGGTGGTGTGTGAATCATAGAATGGAGGGGTGTGAAGTCATAGAATGGAGGTGTGTTAAGTCATAGAATGGAGGTGTGGGAGTCACAGAATGGAGGTTTGTGAAGTCACAGAATGGAGGTGTGTGAACTGAGAATGGAGGTGTGTGATGTCACAGAATGGACGGGGGTGAAGTCATACAATGGAGGTGTGAGAAGTCACAGAATGGAGGGGTGTGAAGTCACAGAATGGAGGTGTGTGAATTCATAGAAGGGAGGTGTGTGAAGTCATAGAATGGAGGTGTGTGAAGTCAGAGAATGGAAGTGTGTGAAGTCAAAATGGAGGTGTGTGAAGTCAGAGAATGGAGGTGTGTGAAGTCAGTGAATGGACTTGTGTGAAGTCAAAATTGTGGTGTGTGAAGTCAAAGAATGGATGTGTGTGAAGTTACAGAATGGAGGTGTGTGAAGTCACAGAATGGAGGAGTGTGAAGTCACAGAATCAGGTGTGTGAATTCATAGAAGGGAGGTGTGTGAAGTCATAGAATGGAGGTGTGTGAAGTCACAGAATGGAAGTGTTTGAAGTCAAAATGGAGGTGTGTGAAGTCAGAGAATGGAGGTGTGTGAAGTCAATGAATGGACTTGTGTGAAGTCAAAATTGTGGTGTGTGAAGTAAAAGAATGGATGTGTGTGAAGTTACAGAATGGAGGTGTGTGAAGTCACAGAATGGAGGTGTGTGAAGTCAGAGAATGGAGGTGTGTGAAGTCAGAATGCAGGTGTGTGAAGTCATAGAATGGAGGTGTGTGAAGTTATAGAATGGAGGTGTGTGAAGTCATAGATTGGAAGTGTGTGAAGTCATAGATTGGAGGTGTGTAAAGTCACAGAGGGAGGTGTGTGAAGTCACAGAATGGAGTTCTGTGAAGTCACAGTGGAAGTGTGTGAAGTCATAGAATGGAGGTGTGTGAAGTCAAAGAATGAAGGTTTGTGAAGTCAGAATGGAGGTGTGTGAAGTCACAGCATGGAGGTGTGTGAAGTCACAATGCAGGTGTGTGAACTCATAGAATGGAGGTAGGTGAAGTCACAATGCAGGTGTGTGAAGTCATAGAATGGAGTTGTGTGAACTCAGAAAGGAGGTGTGTGAAGTCACAGAATGGAGGTGTGTGAATTCATAGAATGGAGGTGTGTGAAGTCATAGAATGGAGGTGTGTGAAATCACAGAATGGAGGTGTGTGAAGTAACAGAATGGAGGTGTGTGAAGTCACAGAATGGAAGTGGGTCAACTCACAATGGAGGTGTGTGAAGTCACAGAAGGGAGGTGTGTGAAGTCAGAAGGGAGGTGTGTGAAGTCACAGAATGGAGATGGGTGAACTCAGAATGGAGGTGTGGGAAGTCAGAATGGAGGTGTGTGAAGTCACAGAATGGAGGTGTGTGAACTCAGAATGGAGGTGTTTGAAGTCATAGATGGAGGTGTGTGAAGTCACAGTATGGAGGTGTGTGAAATCATAGAATGGAATTTTGTGAATTCACAGAATGGAGCTGTGTGATGTCAGAATGGGGGAGTGTGAAGTCATAGAATGGAGGTGTGTGAAGTCAGAATGGAGGTGTGTGAATTCATAGAATGGACGTGTGTGAAGTCACAATGGAGGTGTGTTAAGTCACAGAATGAAGGTGTGTGAAGTCAGAATGGAGGTGTGAAGTCATAGAATGGGTGTGGGGGAAGTCATGGAAAGGAGCTGTGGGAAGTCATAGAATTGAGAAGTGTGAAGTCATAGAGTGGAGTTGAGTGAAGTCACATATTCAAAGTCTGTGAAGTCATAGAATGGAGGTTTGTGAAGTCAGAATGGAGGTGTATGAACTCATAGAATGGAGGTGTGTGAAGTCACAATGGAGGTGTGTGAAGTCATAGAATGGGGGTGTGTGAAATCAGAGAATGGAGGTGTGTGAAGTCAGAATGCAGGTGTGTGAAGTCATAGAATGGAGGTTTGTGAAGTCATAGAATGGAGGTGTGTGAAGTTATAGATTGGAAGCGTGTGAAGTCATAGAATGGAAGTGTGTGAAGTCATAGATTGAAGGTGTGGGGAAGTCATAGTATGGAGGTGTGTGAAGTCACAGAATGGAGGTGTGTGAAGTCACAGAATGGAGTTGTGTGAAGTCACAATGGAGGTGTGTGAAGTCATAGGATGGAATTGTGTGAAATCAAAGAATGGAGGTTTGTGAAGTCATAGAATGGATTGTGTGTGAAATCAGAGTAGGAGGTGTGTGAAGTCAGAGAATGGAGGTGTGTAAAGTCACAGAGTGGAGGTGTGTGAAGTCACAGAATGGAGGTTTGTGAAGTCATAGAATGGAGGTGTGTGAAGTCACAGAATGCAGGTGTGTGAAGTCAGAATAGAGGTGTGCGAAGTCATAGAATGGAGGTGTGTGAAGTCAGAATGGAGCTGTGTGATGTCATAAAATGGATGTGTGTGAAGTCAGAATGGAGGTGTGTGAAGTCAGATAATGGACGTGTGTGAAGTCACAATGCAGGTGTGTGAAGTCATAGAATGGAGGTGTGTGAAGTCATAGAATGGAAGTGGTGAAGTGACAGAATGGAGGTGTGTGAAGTCATAGAATGGAGGTGTGTGAAGTCACAGAATGGTGGTGTGTGACATCATAGAATGGAGGGGTGTGAAGTCATAGAATGGAGGTGTGTTAAGTCATAGAATGGAGGTGTGGAGTCACAGAATGGAGGTGTGTGAAGTCACAGAATGGAGGTGTGTGAACTGAGAATGGAGGTGTGTGAAGTCATAGAATGGAGGTGGGTGAAGTCATACAATGGAGGTGAGTGAAGTCACAGAATGGAGGGGTGTGAATTCATAGAAGGGAGGTGTGTGAAGTCAAGGAATGGAGGTGTGTGAAGTCACATAATGGAGGTGTGTGAAGTCACAGAATGGAGGTGTGTGAAGACACAGAATGGAAGTGGGTGAACTCACAATGGAGGTGTGTGAAGTCACAGAATGGAGGTGTGTGAATTCATAGAAGGGAGGTGTGTGAAGTCATAGAATGGATGTGTGTGAAGTCACAGAATGGAAGTGTGTGAAGTCAAAATGGAGGTGTGTGAATTCAGAGAATGGAGGTGTGTGAAGTCAATGAATGGACTTGTGTGAAGTCAAAATTGTGGTGTGTGAAGTCAAAGAATGGATGTGTGTGAAGTCACAGAATGGAGGTGTGTGAAGTCAAAATGGAGGTGTGTGAAGTCAAAGAATGGATGTGTTTTAAGTCATAGAATGGAGGTGTATGAAGTCATGGATTGGAGGTGTGTGAAGTCAAACATTGGAAGTGTGTGAAGTTACAGAATGGAGGTGTGTGAAGTCATAGAATGGAGGTGTGTGAAGTCAGAGAATGGAGGTGTGTGAAGTCAGAATGCAGGTGTGTGAAGTCATAGAATGGAGGTGTGTGAAGTCATAGATTGGAAGTGTGTGAAGTCATAAATTGGAGGTGTGTGAAGTCACAGAGGGAGGTGTGTGAAGTCACAGAATGGAGTTCTGTGAAGTCACAGTGGAGGTGTGTGAAGTCATAGAATGGAGGTGTGTGAAGTCAAAGAATGGAGGTGTGTGATGTCATAGAATGGAGGTGTGTGAAGTCACAACATGGAGGTGTGTGAAGTCAGAATGGAGATGTGTGAAGTCATAGAATGGAGGTGTGTGAAGTCACAATGCAGGTGTGTGAACTCATATAATGGAGGTGGGTGAAGTCACAATGCAGGTGTGTGAAGTCATAGAATGGAGTTGTGTGAACTCAGAAAGGAGGTGTGTGAAGTCACAGAATAGAGGTGTGTGAAGTCATACAATGGAGGTGTGTGAAGTCACAGAATGGAGGTGTGTGAATTCATAGAATGGAGTTGTGTGAAGTCATAGAATGGAGGTGTGTGAAGTCATAGAATGGAGGAGGTGAAGTGACAGAATGGAGGTGTGTGAAGTCATAGAATGGAGGTGTGTGAAGCAACAGAATGGTGGTGTGTGAAATCACAGAATGGAGGGGTGTGAAGTCATAGATTGGAGGTGTGATAAGTCATAGAATGGAGGTGTGGAAGTCACAGAATGGAGGTGTGTGAAGTCACAGAATGGAGGTGTGCGAACTGAGAATGGAGGTGTGTGAAGTCACAGAATGGAGGTGTGTGAAGTCATACAATGGAGGTGTGTGAAGTCACAGAATGGAGGGGTGTGAATACATAGAAGGGAGGTGTGTGAAGTCATAGAATGGAGGTGTGTGAAGTCACATAATGAAGGTGTGTGAAGTCACAGAATGGAGGTGTGTGAAGACACAGAATGGAAGTGGGTGAACTCACAATGGAGGTGTGTGAAGTCACAGAATGGAGGTGTGTGAATTCATAGAAGGGAGGTGTGTGAAGTCATAGAATGGAGGTGTGTGAAGTCACAGAATGGAAGTGTGTGAAGTCAAAATGGAGGTGTGTGAAGTCAGAGAATGGAGGTGTGTGAAGTCAATGAATGGAATTGTGTGAAGTCAAAATTGTGGTGTGTGAAGTCAAAGAATGGATGTGTGTGAAGTCACAGAATGGAGGTGTGTGTAGTCAAAATGGAGGTGTGTGAAGTCAAAGAATGGATGTGTTTGAAGTCATAGAATGGTGGTGTATGAAGTCATGGAATGGAGGTGTGTGAAGTCAAACATTGGAAGTGTGTGAAGTTACAGAATGGAGGTGTGTGAAGTCATAGAATGGAGGTGTGTGAAGTCATAGAATGGAGGTGTGTGTAGTCATAGATTGGAAGTGTGTGAAGTCATAAATTGGAGGTGTGTGAAGTCACAGAGGGAGGTGTGTGAAGTATCAGAATGGAGTTCTGTGAAGTCAGAATGCAGGTGTGTGAAGTCATAGAATGGAGGTGTGTGAAGTCATAGATTGGAAGTGTGTGAAGTCATAAATTGGAGGTGTGTGAAGTCACAGAGGGAGGTGTGTGAAGGCACAGAATGGAGTTCTGTGAAGTCACAGTGGAGGTGTGTGAAGTCATAGAATGGAGGTGTGTGAAGTCAAAGAATGGAGGTGTGTGAAGTCATAGAATGGAGGTGTGTGAAGTCACAGCATGGAGGTGTGTGAAGTCAGAATGGAGATGTGTGAAGTCATAGAATGGAGGTGTGTGAAGTCACAATGCAGGTGTGTGAACTCATAGAATGGAGGTGGGTGAAGTCACAATGCAGGTGTGTGAAGTCATAGAATGGAGTTGTGTGAACTCAGAAAGGAGATGTGTGAAGTCACAGAATAGAGGTGTGTGAAGTCATATAATGGAGGTGTGTGAAGTCACAGAATGGAGGTGTGTGAATTCATAGAATGGAGGTGGGTGAAGTCATAGAATGGAGGTGTGTGAAGTCACAGAATGGAGGTGTGTGAAGTAACAGAATGGAGGTGTGTGAAGTCACAGAATGGAAGTGGGTGAACTCACAATGGAGGTGTGTGAAGTCACAGAAGGGAGATGTGTGAAGTCAGAAGGGAGGTGTGTGAAGTCACAGAATGGAGATGTGTGAACTCAGAATGGAGGTGTGGGAAGTCACAGAATGGAGATTTGTGAAGTCATATAATAGAGGTGTGTGAGGTCATAGATTGGATGTTTCTGAAGTAAGAATGAAGATGTGTGAAGTCATAGAATGGAGGTGTGTGAAGTCACAGAATGGAGGTGTGTGAAGTCAGAATGGAGGTGTGAAGTCATAGAATACAGGTGGGTGAAGTCATAGAAAGGAGTTGTGGGAAGTCATAGAATAGAGGAGTGTGAAGTCATGGAATGGAGGTGAGTGAAGTCACAGATCCGAGGTCTGTGAAGTCAAAGAATGGAGCTGTGTGATGTCAGAATTGAGGAGTATGAAGTCCTAGAATGGATGTGCGTGAACTCATAGAATGGAGGTGTGTGACATCACAATGGAAGTGTGTGAAGTCACAGAATGGAGGTGTGTGAAGTCATATATTGGAGGTGTGTGAAGTCAGAATGGAGGTGTGTGAAGTCACAGAATGGAGGTGTGTGAACTCAGAATGGAGGTGTTTGAAGTCATAGATGGAGGTGTGTGAAGTCACAGTATGGAGGAGTGTGAAATCATAGAAAGGAATTTTGTGAATTCACAGAATGGAGCTGTGTGAAGTCAGAATGGAGGAGTGTGAAGTCATAGAATGGAGGTGTGTGAAGTCAGAATGGAGGTGTGTGAACTCATACAATGGACGTGTGTGAACTCACAATGGAGGTGTGTGAAGACATAGAATGGAGGTGTGTGAAGTCACAGAATGGAGGTGTGTGAAGTCATAGAATGGAGGTGTGTGAAGTCATAGAATGGAGGTGTGTGAAGTCATAGAATGGATGTTTCTGAAGTAAGAATGAAGGTGTGTGAAGTCATAGAATGGAGGTGTGTGAAGTCAAAATGGAGGTGTGTGAACTCATAGAATGGAGGTGTGCGAAGTCCCAGAATGGAGGTGTGTGAAGTCAGAATGGAGGTGTGAAGTCATAGAATGGGGGTGGGTGAAGTCATGGAAAGGAGGTGTGGGAAGTCATAGAATGGAGAAGTTTGAAGTCATAGAGTGGAGGTGAGTGAAATCACATATTCAAAGTCTGTGAAGTCATAGAAAGGAGGTTTGTGAAGTCAGAATGGAGGTGTACGAACTCATAGAATGGAGGTGTGTGAAGTCACAATGGAGCTGTGTGAAGTCGTAGAATGGGGGTGTGTGAAATCAGAGAATGAAGGTGTGTGAAATCAGAATGCAGGTGTGTAAAGTCATAGAATGGAGGTGTGTGAAGTCATAGAATGGAGGTGTGTGAAGTCATAGATTGGAAGCGTGTGAAGTCATAGAATGGAGGTGTGTGAAGTCATAGATTGAAGGTGTGGGGAAGTCATAGTATGGAGGTGTGTGATGTCACAGAAATGGAGGTGTGCGAAGTCACAGAATGGAGTTGTGTGAAGTCACAATGGAGGTGGTGAAGTCATAGGATGGAGGTGTGTGAAATCAAAGAATGGAGGTTTGTGAAGTCATAGAATGGATTGTGTGTGAAATCACAGAAAGGAGGTGTGTGAAGTCACAGAATGGAGGTGTGTAAAGTCACAGAGTGGAGGTGTGTGAAGTCACACAATGGAGGTTTGTGAAGTCATAGAATGGAGGTGTGTGAAGTCACAGAATGCAGGTGTGTGAAGTCAGAATAGAGGTGTGCGAAGTCATAGAATGGAGGTGTGTGAAGTCAGAATGGAGCTGTGTGAAGTCATAGAATGGATGTGTGTGAAGTCAGAATGGAGGTGTGTGCACTCATAGAATGGAGGTGTATGAAGTCACAATGGAGGTGTGTGAAGTCACAGAATGGATGTGTGTGAACTCAGAAAGGAGGTGTGTCAAGTCATAGAATGGAGGTCTGTGAAGTCATAGAATGGAGGTGTGTGAAATCATAGAATGGAGGTGTGTGAAGTCACAGAATTGAGGTGTGTGAAGATAGAATGGAGGTGTGTGAAGACAGAATGGAGGTGTGTGAAGTCACAATGCAGGTGTGTGAAGTCATAGAATGGAGGTGTGTGAAGTCATAGAATGGAGGTGGTGAAGTGACAGAATGGAGGTGTGTGAAGTCATAGAATGGAGGTGTGTGAAGTCACAGAATGGTGGTGTGTGAAGGCATAGAATGGAGGGGTGTGAAGTCATAGAATGGAGGTGTGTTAAGTCATAGAATGGAGGTGTGGGAGTCACAGAATGCAGGTGTGTGAAGTCACAGAATGGAGGTGTGTGAACTGAGAATGGAGGTGTGTGAAGTCACAGAATGGAGGTGTGTGAAGTCATACAATGGAGGAGTGTGAAGTCACAGAATGGAGGGGTGTGAATTCATAGAAGGGAGGTGTGTGAAGTCACAGAATGGAGGTGTGTGAAGTCACAGAATGGATGTGTGTGAAGTCACAGAATGGAAGTGTGTGAAGTCAAAATGGAGGTGTGTGAAGTCAGAGAATGGAGGTGTGTGAAGTCAATGAATGGACTTGTGTGAAGTCAAAATTGTGGTGTGTGAAGTCAAAGAATGGATGTGTGTGAAGTCACAGAATGGAGGTGTGTGAAGTCAAAATGGAGGTGTGTGAAGTCAAAGAATGGATGTGTTTTAAGTCATAGAATGGAGGTGTATGAAGTCATGGAATGGAGGTGTGTGAAGTCAAACGTTGGGAGTGTGTGAAGTTACAGAATGGAGGTGTATGAAGTCATAGAATGGAGGTGTGTGAACTCAGAGAATGGAGGTGTGTGAAGTCAGAATGCAGGTGTGTGAAGTCATAGAATGGAGGTGTGTGAAGTCATAGATTGAAAGTGAGTGAAGTCATAAATTGGAGGTGTGTGAAGTCACAGAGGGAGGTGTGTGAAGTCACAGAATGGAGTTCTGTGAAGTCACAGTGGAGGTGTGTGAAGTCATAGAATGGAGGTGTGTGAAGTCAAAGAATGGAGGTGTGTGAAGTCATAGAATGGAGGTGTGTGAAGTCACAGCATGGAGGTGTGTGAAGTCAGAATGGAGATGTGTGAAGTCATAGAATGGAGGTGTGTGAAGCCACAATGCAGGTGTGTGAACTCATAGAATGGAGGTGGGTGAAGTCACAATGAAGGTGTGTGAAGTCATAGAATGGAGTTGTGTGAACTCAGAAAGGAGGTGTGTGAAGTCACAGAATAGAGGTGTGTGAAGTCATAAAATGGAGGTGGGTGAAGTCACAGAATGGAGGTGTGTGAACTCAGAATGGAGGTGTTTGAAGTCATAGATGGAGGTGTGTGAAGTCACAGTATGGAGGTGTGTGAAATCATAGAAAGGAATTTTGTGAATTCACAGAATGGAGCTGTGTGAAGTCAGAATGGAGGAGTGTGAAGTCATAGAATGGAGGTGTGTGAAGTCAGAATGGAGGTGTGTGAACTCATACAATGGACGTGTGTGAAGTCACAATGGAGGTGTGTGAAGACATAGAATGGAGGTGTGTGAAGTCACAGAATGGAGGTGTGTGAAGTCATAGAATGGAGGTGTGTGAAGTCATAGAATGGAGGTGTGTGAAGTCATAGAATGGATGTTTCTGAAGTAAGAATGAAGGTGTGTGAAGTCATAGAATGGAGGTGTGTGAAGTCAAAATGGAGGTGTGTGAACTCATAGAATGGAGGTGTGCGAAGTCCCAGAATGGAGGTGTGTGAAGTCAGAATGGAGGTGTGAAGTCATAGAATGGGGGTGGGTGAAGTCATGGAAAGGAGGTGTGGGAAGTCATAGAATGGAGAAGTTTGAAGTCATAGAGTGGAGGTGAGTGAAGTCACATATTCAAAGTCTGTGAAGTCATAGAAAGGAGGTTTGTGAAGTCAGAATGGAGGTGTACGAACTCATAGAATGGAGGTGTGTGAAGTCACAATGGAGCTGTGTGAAGTCGTAGAATGGGGGTGTGTGAAATCAGAGAATGAAGGTGTGTGAAGTCAGAATAAAGGTGTGTAAAGTCATAGAATGGAGGTGTGTGAAGTCATAGAATGGAGGTGTGTGAAGTCATAGATTGGAAGCGTGTGAAGTCATAGAATGGAGGTGTGTGAAGTCATAGATTGAAGGTGTGGGGAAGTCATAGTATGGAGGTGTGTGATGTCACAGAAATGGAGGTGTGCGAAGTCACAGAATGGAGTTGTGTGAAGTCACAATGGAGGTGGTGAAGTCATAGGATGGAGGTGTGTGAAATCAAAGAATGGAGGTTTGTGTAGTCATAGAATGGATTGTGTGTGAAATCACAGAAAGGAGGTGTGTGAAGTCACAGAATGGAGGTGTGTAATGTCACAGAGTGGAGGGGTGTGAAGTCACACAATGGAGGTTTGTGAAGTCATAGAATGGAGGTGTGTGAAGTCACAGAATGCAGGTGTGTGAAGTCAGAATAGAGGTGTGCGAAGTCATAGAATGGATGTGTGTGAAGTCAGAATGGAGGTGTGTGCACTCATAGAATGGAGGTGTATGAAGTCACAATGGAGGTGTGTGAAGTCACAGAATGGATGTGTGTGAACTCAGAAAGGAGGTGTGTCAAGTCATAGAATGGAGGTCTGTGAAGTCATAGAATGGAGGTGTGTGAAATCATAGAATGGAGGTGTGTGAAGTCACAGAATTGAGGTGTGTGAAGATAGAATGGAGGTGTGTGAAGACAGAATGGAGGTGTGTGAAGTCAGATAATGGAGGTGTGTGAAGTCACAATGCAGGTGTGTGAAGTCATAGAATGGAGGTGTGTGAAGTCATAGAATGGAGGTGGTGAAGTGACAGAATGGAGGTGTGTGAAGTCATAGAATGGAGGTGTGTGAAGTCACAGAATGGTGGTGTGTGAAGTCATAGAATGGAGGGGTGTGAAGTCATAGAATGGAGGTGTGTTAAGTCATAGAATGGAGGTGTGGGAGTCATAGAATGGAGGTGTGTGAAGTCACAGAATGGAGGTGTGTGAAGTCACAGAATGGAGGTGTGTGAAGTCAAAATGGTGGTGTGTGAATTCACAAATGCAGGTGTGTGAAGTCAGAAGGCAGCTGAGTGAAGTCATAGAATGTAGGTGGGTGAAGGCAGAATGGAAGTGTGTGAACTCGTAGAATGGAGGTGTGTGAAGTCATAGAATCGAAGTGTGTGAAATCATAGAATGGAGGTGTGTGAAGTCAGAATGGAGATGTGTGAAGTCATAGAATGGAGTTGTGTGAAGTCACAATGAAGGTGTGTGAACTCATAGAATTGAGGTGGGTGAAGTCACAAATCAGGTGTGTGAAGTCATAGAATGGAGGTGTGTGAAGTCATAGAATGGAGGTGGTGAAGTAACAGAATGGAGGTGTGTGAAGTCATAGAATGGAGGTGTGTGAAGTCACAGAATGGTGGTGTGTGAATCATAGAATGGAGGGGTGTGAAGTCATAGAATGGAGGTGTGTTAAGTCATAGAATGGAGGTGTGGGAGTCACAGAATGGAGGTGTGTGAAGTCACAGAATGGAGGTGTGTGAACTGAGAATGGAGGTGTGTGATGTCACAGAATGGACGGGGGTGAAGTCATACAATGGAGGTGTGAGAAGTCACAGAATGGAGGGGTGTGAAGTCACAGAATGGAGGTGTGTGAATTCATAGAAGGGAGGTGTGTGAAGTCATAGAATGGAGGTGTGTGAAGTCAGAGAATGGAAGTGTGTGAAGTCAAAATGGAGGTGTGTGAAGTCAGAGAATGGAGGTGTGTGAAGTCAGTGAATGGACTTGTGTGAAGTCAAAATTGTGGTGTGTGAAGTCAAAGAATGGATGTGTGTGAAGTTACAGAATGGAGGTGTGTGAAGTCACAGAATGGAGGAGTGTGAAGTCACAGAATCAGGTGTGTGAATTCATAGAAGGGAGGTGTGTGAAGTCATAGAATGGAGGTGTGTGAAGTCACAGAATGGAAGTGTTTGAAGTCAAAATGGAGGTGTGTGAAGTCAGAGAATGGAGGTGTGTGAAGTCAATGAATGGACTTGTGTGAAGTCAAAATTGTGGTGTGTGAAGTAAAAGAATGGATGTGTGTGAAGTTACAGAATGGAGGTGTGTGAAGTCACAGAATGGAGGTGTGTGAAGTCAGAGAATGGAGGTGTGTGAAGTCAGAATGCAGGTGTGTGAAGTCATAGAATGGAGGTGTGTGAAGTTATAGAATGGAGGTGTGTGAAGTCATAGATTGGAAGTGTGTGAAGTCATAGATTGGAGGTGTGTAAAGTCACAGAGGGAGGTGTGTGAAGTCACAGAATGGAGTTCTGTGAAGTCACAGTGGAAGTGTGTGAAGTCATAGAATGGAGGTGTGTGAAGTCAAAGAATGAAGGTTTGTGAAGTCAGAATGGAGGTGTGTGAAGTCACAGCATGGAGGTGTGTGAAGTCACAATGCAGGTGTGTGAACTCATAGAATGGAGGTAGGTGAAGTCACAATGCAGGTGTGTGAAGTCATAGAATGGAGTTGTGTGAACTCAGAAAGGAGGTGTGTGAAGTCACAGAATGGAGGTGTGTGAATTCATAGAATGGAGGTGTGTGAAGTCATAGAATGGAGGTGTGTGAAATCACAGAATGGAGGTGTGTGAAGTAACAGAATGGAGGTGTGTGAAGTCACAGAATGGAAGTGGGTCAACTCACAATGGAGGTGTGTGAAGTCACAGAAGGGAGGTGTGTGAAGTCAGAAGGGAGGTGTGTGAAGTCACAGAATGGAGATGGGTGAACTCAGAATGGAGGTGTGGGAAGTCAGAATGGAGGTGTGTGAAGTCACAGAATGGAGGTGTGTGAACTCAGAATGGAGGTGTTTGAAGTCATAGATGGAGGTGTGTGAAGTCACAGTATGGAGGTGTGTGAAATCATAGAATGGAATTTTGTGAATTCACAGAATGGAGCTGTGTGATGTCAGAATGGGGGAGTGTGAAGTCATAGAATGGAGGTGTGTGAAGTCAGAATGGAGGTGTGTGAATTCATAGAATGGACGTGTGTGAAGTCACAATGGAGGTGTGTTAAGTCACAGAATGAAGGTGTGTGAAGTCAGAATGGAGGTGTGAAGTCATAGAATGGGTGTGGGGGAAGTCATGGAAAGGAGCTGTGGGAAGTCATAGAATTGAGAAGTGTGAAGTCATAGAGTGGAGTTGAGTGAAGTCACATATTCAAAGTCTGTGAAGTCATAGAATGGAGGTTTGTGAAGTCAGAATGGAGGTGTATGAACTCATAGAATGGAGGTGTGTGAAGTCACAATGGAGGTGTGTGAAGTCATAGAATGGGGGTGTGTGAAATCAGAGAATGGAGGTGTGTGAAGTCAGAATGCAGGTGTGTGAAGTCATAGAATGGAGGTTTGTGAAGTCATAGAATGGAGGTGTGTGAAGTTATAGATTGGAAGCGTGTGAAGTCATAGAATGGAAGTGTGTGAAGTCATAGATTGAAGGTGTGGGGAAGTCATAGTATGGAGGTGTGTGAAGTCACAGAATGGAGGTGTGTGAAGTCACAGAATGGAGTTGTGTGAAGTCACAATGGAGGTGTGTGAAGTCATAGGATGGAATTGTGTGAAATCAAAGAATGGAGGTTTGTGAAGTCATAGAATGGATTGTGTGTGAAATCAGAGTAGGAGGTGTGTGAAGTCAGAGAATGGAGGTGTGTAAAGTCACAGAGTGGAGGTGTGTGAAGTCACAGAATGGAGGTTTGTGAAGTCATAGAATGGAGGTGTGTGAAGTCACAGAATGCAGGTGTGTGAAGTCAGAATAGAGGTGTGCGAAGTCATAGAATGGAGGTGTGTGAAGTCAGAATGGAGCTGTGTGATGTCATAAAATGGATGTGTGTGAAGTCAGAATGGAGGTGTGTGAAGTCAGATAATGGACGTGTGTGAAGTCACAATGCAGGTGTGTGAAGTCATAGAATGGAGGTGTGTGAAGTCATAGAATGGAAGTGGTGAAGTGACAGAATGGAGGTGTGTGAAGTCATAGAATGGAGGTGTGTGAAGTCACAGAATGGTGGTGTGTGACATCATAGAATGGAGGGGTGTGAAGTCATAGAATGGAGGTGTGTTAAGTCATAGAATGGAGGTGTGGAGTCACAGAATGGAGGTGTGTGAAGTCACAGAATGGAGGTGTGTGAACTGAGAATGGAGGTGTGTGAAGTCATAGAATGGAGGTGGGTGAAGTCATACAATGGAGGTGAGTGAAGTCACAGAATGGAGGGCTGTGAATTCATAGAAGGGAGGTGTGTGAAGTCAAGGAATGGAGGTGTGTGAAGTCACATAATGGAGGTGTGTGAAGTCACAGAATGGAGGTGTGTGAAGACACAGAATGGAAGTGGGTGAACTCACAATGGAGGTGTGTGAAGTCACAGAATGGAGGTGTGTGAATTCATAGAAGGGAGGTGTGTGAAGTCATAGAATGGATGTGTGTGAAGTCACAGAATGGAAGTGTGTGAAGTCAAAATGGAGGTGTGTGAATTCAGAGAATGGAGGTGTGTGAAGTCAATGAATGGACTTGTGTGAAGTCAAAATTGTGGTGTGTGAAGTCAAAGAATGGATGTGTGTGAAGTCACAGAATGGAGGTGTGTGAAGTCAAAATGGAGGTGTGTGAAGTCAAAGAATGGATGTGTTTTAAGTCATAGAATGGAGGTGTATGAAGTCATGGATTGGAGGTGTGTGAAGTCAAACATTGGAAGTGTGTGAAGTTACAGAATGGAGGTGTGTGAAGTCATAGAATGGAGGTGTGTGAAGTCAGAGAATGGAGGTGTGTGAAGTCAGAATGCAGGTGTGTGAAGTCATAGAATGGAGGTGTGTGAAGTCATAGATTGGAAGTGTGTGAAGTCATAAATTGGAGGTGTGTGAAGTCACAGAGGGAGGTGTGTGAAGTCACAGAATGGAGTTCTGTGAAGTCACAGTGGAGGTGTGTGAAGTCATAGAATGGAGGTGTGTGAAGTCAAAGAATGGAGGTGTGTGATGTCATAGAATGGAGGTGTGTGAAGTCACAACATGGAGGTGTGTGAAGTCAGAATGGAGATGTGTGAAGTCATAGAATGGAGGTGTGTGAAGTCACAATGCAGGTGTGTGAACTCATATAATGGAGGTGGGTGAAGTCACAATGCAGGTGTGTGAAGTCATAGAATGGAGTTGTGTGAACTCAGAAAGGAGGTGTGTGAAGTCACAGAATAGAGGTGTGTGAAGTCATACAATGGAGGTGTGTGAAGTCACAGAATGGAGGTGTGTGAATTCATAGAATGGAGTTGTGTGAAGTCATAGAATGGAGGTGTGTGAAGTCATAGAATGGAGGAGGTGAAGTGACAGAATGGAGGTGTGTGAAGTCATAGAATGGAGGTGTGTGAAGCAACAGAATGGTGGTGTGTGAAATCACAGAATGGAGGGGTGTGAAGTCATAGATTGGAGGTGTGATAAGTCATAGAATGGAGGTGTGGAAGTCACAGAATGGAGGTGTGTGAAGTCACAGAATGGAGGTGTGCGAACTGAGAATGGAGGTGTGTGAAGTCACAGAATGGAGGTGTGTGAAGTCATACAATGGAGGTGTGTGAAGTCACAGAATGGAGGGGTGTGAATACATAGAAGGGAGGTGTGTGAAGTCATAGAATGGAGGTGTGTGAAGTCACATAATGAAGGTGTGTGAAGTCACAGAATGGAGGTGTGTGAAGACACAGAATGGAAGTGGGTGAACTCACAATGGAGGTGTGTGAAGTCACAGAATGGAGGTGTGTGAATTCATAGAAGGGAGGTGTGTGAAGTCATAGAATGGAGGTGTGTGAAGTCACAGAATGGAAGTGTGTGAAGTCAAAATGGAGGTGTGTGAAGTCAGAGAATGGAGGTGTGTGAAGTCAATGAATGGAATTGTGTGAAGTCAAAATTGTGGTGTGTGAAGTCAAAGAATGGATGTGTGTGAAGTCACAGAATGGAGGTGTGTGTAGTCAAAATGGAGGTGTGTGAAGTCAAAGAATGGATGTGTTTGAAGTCATAGAATGGTGGTGTATGAAGTCATGGAATGGAGGTGTGTGAAGTCAAACATTGGAAGTGTGTGAAGTTACAGAATGGAGGTGTGTGAAGTCATAGAATGGAGGTGTGTGAAGTCATAGAATGGAGGTGTGTGTAGTCATAGATTGGAAGTGTGTGAAGTCATAAATTGGAGGTGTGTGAAGTCACAGAGGGAGGTGTGTGAAGTATCAGAATGGAGTTCTGTGAAGTCAGAATGCAGGTGTGTGAAGTCATAGAATGGAGGTGTGTGAAGTCATAGATTGGAAGTGTGTGAAGTCATAAATTGGAGGTGTGTGAAGTCACAGAGGGAGGTGTGTGAAGGCACAGAATGGAGTTCTGTGAAGTCACAGTGGAGGTGTGTGAAGTCATAGAATGGAGGTGTGTGAAGTCAAAGAATGGAGGTGTGTGAAGTCATAGAATGGAGGTGTGTGAAGTCACAGCATGGAGGTGTGTGAAGTCAGAATGGAGATGTGTGAAGTCATAGAATGGAGGTGTGTGAAGTCACAATGCAGGTGTGTGAACTCATAGAATGGAGGTGGGTGAAGTCACAATGCAGGTGTGTGAAGTCATAGAATGGAGTTGTGTGAACTCAGAAAGGAGATGTGTGAAGTCACAGAATAGAGGTGTGTGAAGTCATATAATGGAGGTGTGTGAAGTCACAGAATGGAGGTGTGTGAATTCATAGAATGGAGGTGGGTGAAGTCATAGAATGGAGGTGTGTGAAGTCACAGAATGGAGGTGTGTGAAGTAACAGAATGGAGGTGTGTGAAGTCACAGAATGGAAGTGGGTGAACTCACAATGGAGGTGTGTGAAGTCACAGAAGGGAGATGTGTGAAGTCAGAAGGGAGGTGTGTGAAGTCACAGAATGGAGATGTGTGAACTCAGAATGGAGGTGTGGGAAGTCACAGAATGGAGATTTGTGAAGTCATATAATAGAGGTGTGTGAGGTCATAGATTGGATGTTTCTGAAGTAAGAATGAAGATGTGTGAAGTCATAGAATGGAGGTGTGTGAAGTCACAGAATGGAGGTGTGTGAAGTCAGAATGGAGGTGTGAAGTCATAGAATACAGGTGGGTGAAGTCATAGAAAGGAGTTGTGGGAAGTCATAGAATAGAGGAGTGTGAAGTCATGGAATGGAGGTGAGTGAAGTCACAGATCCGAGGTCTGTGAAGTCAAAGAATGGAGCTGTGTGATGTCAGAATTGAGGAGTATGAAGTCCTAGAATGGATGTGCGTGAACTCATAGAATGGAGGTGTGTGACATCACAATGGAAGTGTGTGAAGTCACAGAATGGAGGTGTGTGAAGTCATATATTGGAGGTGTGTGAAGTCAGAATGGAGGTGTGTGAAGTCACAGAATGGAGGTGTGTGAACTCAGAATGGAGGTGTTTGAAGTCATAGATGGAGGTGTGTGAAGTCACAGTATGGAGGAGTGTGAAATCATAGAAAGGAATTTTGTGAATTCACAGAATGGAGCTGTGTGAAGTCAGAATGGAGGAGTGTGAAGTCATAGAATGGAGGTGTGTGAAGTCAGAATGGAGGTGTGTGAACTCATACAATGGACGTGTGTGAACTCACAATGGAGGTGTGTGAAGACATAGAATGGAGGTGTGTGAAGTCACAGAATGGAGGTGTGTGAAGTCATAGAATGGAGGTGTGTGAAGTCATAGAATGGAGGTGTGTGAAGTCATAGAATGGATGTTTCTGAAGTAAGAATGAAGGTGTGTGAAGTCATAGAATGGAGGTGTGTGAAGTCAAAATGGAGGTGTGTGAACTCATAGAATGGAGGTGTGCGAAGTCCCAGAATGGAGGTGTGTGAAGTCAGAATGGAGGTGTGAAGTCATAGAATGGGGGTGGGTGAAGTCATGGAAAGGAGGTGTGGGAAGTCATAGAATGGAGAAGTTTGAAGTCATAGAGTGGAGGTGAGTAAAATCACATATTCAAAGTCTGTGAAGTCATAGAAAGGAGGTTTGTGAAGTCAGAATGGAGGTGTACGAACTCATAGAATGGAGGTGTGTGAAGTCACAATGGAGCTGTGTGAAGTCGTAGAATGGGGGTGTGTGAAATCAGAGAATGAAGGTGTGTGAAGTCAGAATGCAGGTGTGTAAAGTCATAGAATGGAGGTGTGTGAAGTCATAGAATGGAGGTGTGTGAAGTCATAGATTGGAAGCGTGTGAAGTCATAGAATGGAGGTGTGTGAAGTCATAGATTGAAGGTGTGGGGAAGTCATAGTATGGAGGTGTGTGATGTCACAGAAATGGAGGTGTGCGAAGTCACAGAATGGAGTTGTGTGAAGTCACAATGGAGGTGGTGAAGTCATAGGATGGAGGTGTGTGAAATCAAAGAATGGAGGTTTGTGAAGTCATAGAATGGATTGTGTGTGAAATCACAGAAAGGAGGTGTGTGAAGTCACAGAATGGAGGTGTGTAAAGTCACAGAGTGGAGGTGTGTGAAGTCACACAATGGAGGTTTGTGAAGTCATAGAATGGAGGTGTGTGAAGTCACAGAATGCAGGTGTGTGAAGTCAGAATAGAGGTGTGCGAAGTCATAGAATGGAGGTGTGTGAAGTCAGAATGGAGCTGTGTGAAGTCATAGAATGGATGTGTGTGAAGTCAGAATGGAGGTGTGTGCACTCATAGAATGGAGGTGTATGAAGTCACAATGGAGGTGTGTGAAGTCACAGAATGGATGTGTGTGAACTCAGAAAGGAGGTGTGTCAAGTCATAGAATGGAGGTCTGTGAAGTCATAGAATGGAGGTGTGTGAAATCATAGAATGGAGGTGTGTGAAGTCACAGAATTGAGGTGTGTGAAGATAGAATGGAGGTGTGTGAAGACAGAATGGAGGTGTGTGAAGTCACAATGCAGGTGTGTGAAGTCATAGAATGGAGGTGTGTGAAGTCATAGAATGGAGGTGGTGAAGTGACAGAATGGAGGTGTGTGAAGTCATAGAATGGAGGTGTGTGAAGTCACAGAATGGTGGTGTGTGAAGGCATAGAATGGAGGGGTGTGAAGTCATAGAATGGAGGTGTGTTAAGTCATAGAATGGAGGTGTGGGAGTCACAGAATGCAGGTGTGTGAAGTCACAGAATGGAGGTGTGTGAACTGAGAATGGAGGTGTGTGAAGTCACAGAATGGAGGTGTGTGAAGTCATACAATGGAGGAGTGTGAAGTCACAGAATGGAGGGGTGTGAATTCATAGAAGGGAGGTGTGTGAAGTCACAGAATGGAGGTGTGTGAAGTCACAGAATGGATGTGTGTGAAGTCACAGAATGGAAGTGTGTGAAGTCAAAATGGAGGTGTGTGAAGTCAGAGAATGGAGGTGTGTGAAGTCAATGAATGGACTTGTGTGAAGTCAAAATTGTGGTGTGTGAAGTCAAAGAATGGATGTGTGTGAAGTCACAGAATGGAGGTGTGTGAAGTCAAAATGGAGGTGTGTGAAGTCAAAGAATGGATGTGTTTTAAGTCATAGAATGGAGGTGTATGAAGTCATGGAATGGAGGTGTGTGAAGTCAAACGTTGGGAGTGTGTGAAGTTACAGAATGGAGGTGTATGAAGTCATAGAATGGAGGTGTGTGAACTCAGAGAATGGAGGTGTGTGAAGTCAGAATGCAGGTGTGTGAAGTCATAGAATGGAGGTGTGTGAAGTCATAGATTGAAAGTGAGTGAAGTCATAAATTGGAGGTGTGTGAAGTCACAGAGGGAGGTGTGTGAAGTCACAGAATGGAGTTCTGTGAAGTCACAGTGGAGGTGTGTGAAGTCATAGAATGGAGGTGTGTGAAGTCAAAGAATGGAGGTGTGTGAAGTCATAGAATGGAGGTGTGTGAAGTCACAGCATGGAGGTGTGTGAAGTCAGAATGGAGATGTGTGAAGTCATAGAATGGAGGTGTGTGAAGCCACAATGCAGGTGTGTGAACTCATAGAATGGAGGTGGGTGAAGTCACAATGAAGGTGTGTGAAGTCATAGAATGGAGTTGTGTGAACTCAGAAAGGAGGTGTGTGAAGTCACAGAATAGAGGTGTGTGAAGTCATAAAATGGAGGTGGGTGAAGTCACAGAATGGAGGTGTGTGAACTCAGAATGGAGGTGTTTGAAGTCATAGATGGAGGTGTGTGAAGTCACAGTATGGAGGTGTGTGAAATCATAGAAAGGAATTTTGTGAATTCACAGAATGGAGCTGTGTGAAGTCAGAATGGAGGAGTGTGAAGTCATAGAATGGAGGTGTGTGAAGTCAGAATGGAGGTGTGTGAACTCATACAATGGACGTGTGTGAAGTCACAATGGAGGTGTGTGAAGACATAGAATGGAGGTGTGTGAAGTCACAGAATGGAGGTGTGTGAAGTCATAGAATGGAGGTGTGTGAAGTCATAGAATGGAGGTGTGTGAAGTCATAGAATGGATGTTTCTGAAGTAAGAATGAAGGTGTGTGAAGTCATAGAATGGAGGTGTGTGAAGTCAAAATGGAGGTGTGTGAACTCATAGAATGGAGGTGTGCGAAGTCCCAGAATGGAGGTGTGTGAAGTCAGAATGGAGGTGTGAAGTCATAGAATGGGGGTGGGTGAAGTCATGGAAAGGAGGTGTGGGAAGTCATAGAATGGAGAAGTTTGAAGTCATAGAGTGGAGGTGAGTGAAGTCACATATTCAAAGTCTGTGAAGTCATAGAAAGGAGGTTTGTGAAGTCAGAATGGAGGTGTACGAACTCATAGAATGGAGGTGTGTGAAGTCACAATGGAGCTGTGTGAAGTCGTAGAATGGGGGTGTGTGAAATCAGAGAATGAAGGTGTGTGAAGTCAGAATAAAGGTGTGTAAAGTCATAGAATGGAGGTGTGTGAAGTCATAGAATGGAGGTGTGTGAAGTCATAGATTGGAAGCGTGTGAAGTCATAGAATGGAGGTGTGTGAAGTCATAGATTGAAGGTGTGGGGAAGTCATAGTATGGAGGTGTGTGATGTCACAGAAATGGAGGTGTGCGAAGTCACAGAATGGAGTTGTGTGAAGTCACAATGGAGGTGGTGAAGTCATAGGATGGAGGTGTGTGAAATCAAAGAATGGAGGTTTGTGTAGTCATAGAATGGATTGTGTGTGAAATCACAGAAAGGAGGTGTGTGAAGTCACAGAATGGAGGTGTGTAATGTCACAGAGTGGAGGGGTGTGAAGTCACACAATGGAGGTTTGTGAAGTCATAGAATGGAGGTGTGTGAAGTCACAGAATGCAGGTGTGTGAAGTCAGAATAGAGGTGTGCGAAGTCATAGAATGGATGTGTGTGAAGTCAGAATGGAGGTGTGTGCACTCATAGAATGGAGGTGTATGAAGTCACAATGGAGGTGTGTGAAGTCACAGAATGGATGTGTGTGAACTCAGAAAGGAGGTGTGTCAAGTCATAGAATGGAGGTCTGTGAAGTCATAGAATGGAGGTGTGTGAAATCATAGAATGGAGGTGTGTGAAGTCACAGAATTGAGGTGTGTGAAGATAGAATGGAGGTGTGTGAAGACAGAATGGAGGTGTGTGAAGTCAGATAATGGAGGTGTGTGAAGTCACAATGCAGGTGTGTGAAGTCATAGAATGGAGGTGTGTGAAGTCATAGAATGGAGGTGGTGAAGTGACAGAATGGAGGTGTGTGAAGTCATAGAATGGAGGTGTGTGAAGTCACAGAATGGTGGTGTGTGAAGTCATAGAATGGAGGGGTGTGAAGTCATAGAATGGAGGTGTGTTAAGTCATAGAATGGAGGTGTGGGAGTCATAGAATGGAGGTGTGTGAAGTCACAGAATGGAGGTGTGTGAACTGAGAATGGAGGTGTGTGAAGTCACAGAATGGAGGTGTGTGAAGTCATACAATGGAGGAGTGTGAAGTCACAGAATGGAGGGGTGTGAAGTCATAGAAGGGAGGTGTGTGAAGTCACAGAATGGAGGTGTGTGAAGTCACAGAATGGATGTGTGTGAAGTCACAGAATGGAAGTGTGTGAAGTCAAAATGGAGGTGTGTGAAGTCAGAGAATGGAGGTGTGTGAAGTCAATGAATGGACTTGTGTGAAGTCAAAATTGTGGTGTGTGAAGTCAAAGAATGGATGTGTGTGAAGTCACAGAATGGAGGTGTGTGAAGTCAAAATGGAGGTGTGTGAAGTCAAAGAATGGATTTGTTTTAAGTCATAGAATGGAGGTGTATGAAGTCATGGAATGGAGGTGTGTGAAGTCAAACGTTGGGAGTGTGTGAAGTTACAGAATGGAGGTGTATGAAGTCATAGAATGGAGGTGTGTGAAGTCAGAGAATGGAGGTGTGTGAAGTCAGAATGCAGGTGTGTGAAGTCATAGAATGGAGGTGTGTGAAGTCATAGATTGAAAGTGAGTGAAGTCATAAATTGGAGGTGTGTGAAGTCACAGAGGGAGGTGTGTGAAGTCACAGAGTGGAGTTCTGTGAAGTCACAGTGGAGGTGTGTGAAGTCATAGAATGGAGGTGTGTGAAGTCAAAGAATGGAGGTGTGTGAAGTCATAGAATGGAGGTGTGTGAAGTCACAGCATGGAGGTGTGTGAAGTCAGAATGGAGATGTGTGAAGTCATAGAATGGAGGTGTGTGAAGCCACAATGCAGGTGTGTGAACTCATAGAATGGAGGTGGGTGAAGTCACAATGCAGGTGTGTGAAGTCATAGAATGGAGTTGTGTGAACTCAGAAAGGAGGTGTGTGAAGTCACAGAATAGAGGTGTGTGAAGTCATACAATGGAGGTGTGTGAAGTCACAGAATGGAGGTGTGTAAATTCATAGAATGGAGTTGTGTGAAGTCCTAGATGGAGGTGTGTGAAGTCACAGTATGGAGGTGTGTGAAATCATAGAAAGGAATTTTGTGAATTCAGAGAATGGAGCTGTGTGAAGTCAGAATGGAGGAATGTGAAGTCATAGAATGGAGGTGTGTGAAGTCAGAATGGAGGTGTGTGAACTCATACAATGGAAGTGTGTGAAGTCACAATGGAGGTGTGTGAAGACAGAGAATGGAGGTGTGTGAAGTCACAGAATGGAGGTGTGTGAAGTCATAGAATGGAGGTGTGTGAAGTCATAGAATGGAGGTGTGTGAAGTCATAGAATGGATGTTTCTGAAGTAAGAATGAAGGTGTGTGAAGTCATAGAATGGAGGTGTGTGAAGTCAAAATGGAGGTGTGTGAACTCATAGAATGGAGGTGTGTGAAGTCACAGAATGGAGGTGTGTGAAGTCAGAATGGAGGTGTGAAGTCATAGAATGGGGGTGGGTGAAGTCATGGAAAGGAGGTGTGGGAAGTCATAGAATGGAGAAGTTTGAAGTCATAGAGTGGAGGTGAGTGAAGTCACATATTCAAAGTCTGTGAAGTCATAGAATGGAGGTTTGTGAAGTCAGAATGGAGGTGTATGAACTCATAGAATGGAGGTGTGTGAAGTCACAATGGAGGTGTGTGAAGTCACAGAATGGGGGTATGTGAAATCAGAGAATGGAGGTGTGTGAAGTCAGAATAAAGGTGTGTAAAGTCATAGAATGGAGGTGTGTGAAGTCACAGAATGGAGTTGTGTGAAGTCACAATGGAGGTGGTGAAGTCATAGGATGGAGGTGTGTGAAATCAAAGAATGGAGGTTTGTGAAGTCATAGAATGGATTGTGTGTGAAATCACAGAAAGGAGGTGTGTGAAGTCACAGAATGGAGGTGTGTAAAGTCACAGAGTGGAGGGGTGTGAAGTCACACAATGGAGGTTTGTGAAGTCATAGAATGGAGGTGTGTGAAGTCACAGAATGCAGGTGTGTGAAGTCAGAATAGAGGTGTGCGAAGTCATAGAATGGAGGTGTGTGAAGTCAGAATGGAGCTGTGTGAAGTCATAGAATGGATGTGTGTGAAGTCAGAATGGAGGTGTGTGCACTCATAGAATGGAGGTGTATGAAGTCACAATGGAGGTGTGTGAAGTCACAGAATGGATGTGTTTGAACTCAGAAAGGAGGTGTGTCAAGTCATAGAATGGAGGTCTGTGAAGTCATACAATGGAGGTGTGTGAAATCATAGAATGGAGGTGTGTGAAGTCAAAGAATTGAGGTGTGTGAAGACAGAATGGAGGTGTGTGAAGACAGAATGGAGGTGTGTGAAGTCAGATAATGGAGGTGTGTGAAGTCACAATGCAGGTGAGTGAAGTCATAGAATGGAGGTGTGTGAAGTCATAGAATGGAGGTGGTGAAGTCACAGAATGGAGGTGTGTGAAGTCATAGAATGGAGGTGTGTGAAGTCACAGAATGGTGGTGTGTGAAGTCATAGAATGGAGGGGTGTGAAGTCATAGAATGGAGGTGTGTTAAGTCATAGAATGGAGGTGTGGGAGTCACAGAATAGAGGTGTGTGAAGTCACAGAATGGAGGTGTGTGACCTGAGAATGGAGGTGTGTGAAGTCACAGAATGGAGGCGTGGGAAGTCATACAATGGAGGAGTGTGAAGTCACAGAATGGAGGGGTGTGAATTCATAGAAGGGAGGTGTGTGAAGTCATAGAATGGAGGTGTGTGAAGTCACATAATGGAGGTGTGTGAAGTCACAGAATGGAGGTGTGTGAAGACACAGAATGGAAGTGGGAGAACTCACAATGGAGGTGTGTGAAGTCACAGAATGGAGGTGTGCGAATTCATAGAAGGGAGGTGTGTGAAGTCATAGAATGGAGGTGTGTGAAGTCACAGAATGGAAGTGTGTGAAGTCAAAATGGAGGTGTGTGAAGTAAGAGAATGGAGGTGTGTGAAGTCAATGAATGGACTTGTGTGAAGTCAAAATTGTGGTGTGTGAAGTCAAAGAATGGATGTGTGTGAAGTCACAGAATGGTGGTGTGTGAAGTCAAAATGGAGGTGTGTGAAGTCAAAGAATGGATGTGTTTGAAGTCATAGAATGGAGGTGTATGAAGTCATGGAATGGAGGTGTGTGAAGTCAAACATTGGAAGTGTGTGAAGTTACAGAATGGAGGTGTGTGAAGTCATAGAATGGAGGTGTGTGAAGTCATAGAATGGAGGTGTGTGAAGTCAGAGAATGGAGGTGTGTGAAGTCAGAATGCAGGTGTGAGAAGTCAAAGAATGGAGGTGTGTGAAGTCATAGATTGGAAGTGTGTGAAGTCATAAATTGGAGGTGTGTGAAGTCACAGAGGGAGGTGTGTGAAGGCACAGAATGGAGTTCTGTGAAGTCAGAATGCAGGTGTGTGAAGTCATAGAATGGAGGTGTGTGAAGTCAAAGAATGGAGGTGTGTGAAGTCATAGAATGGAGGTGTGTGAAGTCACAGCATGGAGGTGTGTGAAGTCAGAATGGAGATGTGTGAAGTCATAGAATGGAGGTGTGTGAAGTCACAATGTAGGTGTGTGAACTCATAGAATTGAGGTGGGTGAAGTCACAATGCAGGTGTGTGAAGTCATAGAATGGAGTTGTGTGAACTCAGAATGGAGATGTGTGAAGTCACAGAATAGAGGTGTGTGAAGTCATATAATGGAGGTGTGTGAAGTCACAGAATGGAGGTGTGTGAATTCATAGAATGGAGGTGTGTGAAGTCATAGAATGGAGGTGTGTGAAGTCACAGAATGGAGGTGTGTGAAGTAACAGAATGGAGGTGTGTGAAGTCACAGAATGGAAGTGGGTGAACTCACAATGGAGCTGTGTGAAGTCACAGAAAGGAGGTGTGTGAAGTCAGAAGGGAGGTGTGTGAAGTCACAGAATGGAGGTGTGTGAACTCAGAATGGAGGTGTGGGAAGTCACAGAATGGAGATTTGTGAACGCATAGAATGGAGGTGTGTGAGGTCATAGAATGGATGTTTCTGAAGTAAGAATGAAGGTGTGTGAAGTCATAGAATGGAGGTGTGTGAAGTCATAGAATGGAGGTTTGTGAAGTCACAGAATGGAGGTGTGTGAAGTCATAGAATGGAGGTGAGTGAAGTCATAGATCCGAGGTCTGTGAAGTCATAGAATGGAGCTGTGTGATGTCAGAATTGAGGAGTATGAAGTCCTAGAATGGATGTGCGTGAACTCATAGAATGGAGGTGTGTGACCTCACAATGGAAGTGTGTGAAGTCACAGAATGGAGGTGTGTGAAGTCATATATTGGAGGTGTGTGAAGTCAGAATGGAGGTGTGTGAAGTCACAGAATGGAGGAGTGTGAACTCAGAATGGAGGTGTTTGAAGTCATAGATGGAGGTGTGTGAAGTCACAGAATGGAGGTGTGTGAAATCATAGAAAGGAATTTTGTGAATTCACAGAATGGAGCTGTGTGAAGTCAGAATGGAGGAGTGTGAAGTCATAGAATGGAGGTGTGTGAAGTCAGAATGGAGGTGTGTGAACTCATAGAATGGACGTGTGTGAAGTCAAAGAATGGAGGTGTGTGAAGTCATAGAATGGAGGTGTGTGAAGTCATAGAATGGAGGTGTGTGAAGTCAAAATGGAGGTGTGTGAACTCATAGAAGGGAGGTGTGTGAAGTCACAGAATGGAGGTGTGTGAAGTCAGAATGGAGGTGTGAAGTCATAGAATGGGTGTGGGTGAAGTCTTGGAAAGGAGGTGTGGGAAGTCATAGAATGGAGAAGTGTGAAGTCATAGAGTGGAGTTGAGTGATGTCACATATTCAAAGTCTGTGAAGTCATAGAATGGAGGTTTGTGAAGTCAGAATGGAGGTGTATGAACTCATAGAATGGAGGTGTGTGAAGTCACAATGGAGGTGTGTGAAGTCATAGAATGGGGGTGTGTGAAATCAGAGAATGGAGGTGTGTGAAGTCAGAATGCAGGTGTGTGAAGTCATAGAATGGAGGTGTGTGAAGTCATAGAATGGAGGTGTGTGAAGTCATAGAATGGAGGTGGTGAAGTGACAGAATGGATGTGTATGAACTCATAGAATGGAGGTGTGTGAAGTCACAATGGAGGTGTGTGAAGTCATAGAAGGGGGTGTGTGAAATCAGAGAATGTAGGTGTGTGAAGTCAGAATGCAGGAGTGTAAAGTCATAGAATGGAGGTGTGTGAAGTCATAGAATGGAGGTGTGTGAAGTCATAGATTGGAAGCGTGTGAAGTCATAGAATGGAGGTGTGTGAAGTCATAGATTGAAGGTGTGGGGAAGTCATAGTATGGAGGTGTGTGAAGTCACAGAAATGGAGGTGTGTGAAGTCACAGAATGGAGTTGTGTGAAGTCACAATGGAGGTGTGTGAAGTCATAGGATGGAGGTGTGTGAAATCAAAGAATGGAGGTTTGTGAAGTCATAGAATGGATTGTGTGTGAAATCACAGAAAGGAGGTGTGTGAAGTCACAGAATGGAGGGGTGTAAAGACACAGAGTGGAGGTGTGTGAAGTCACACAATGGAGGTTTGTGAAGTCATAGAATGGAGGTGTGTGAAGTCACAGAATGCAGGTGTGTGAAGTCAGAATGGAGCTGTGTGAAGTCAAAGAATGGATGTGTGTGAAGTCAGAATGGAGGTGTGTGAACTCATAGAATGGAGGTGTATGAAGTCACAATGGAGGTGTGTGAAGTCACAGAATGGATGTGTGTGAACTCAGAAAGGAGGTGTGTCAAGTCATAGAATGGAGGTCTGTGAAGTCATGGAATGGAGGTGTGTGAAATCATAGAATGGAGGTGTGTGAAGTCACAGAATGGAGGTGTGTGAAGACAGAATGGAGGTGTGTGAAGTCAGATAATGGAGGTGTGTGAAGTCACAATGCAGGTGTGTGAAGTCATAGAATGGAGGTGTATGAAGTCATAGAATGGAGGAGGTGAAGTGACAGAATGGAGGTGTGTGAAGTCATAGAATGGAGGTGTGTGAAGTCACAGAATGGAGGTGTGTGTAGTCATACAATGGAGGAGTGTTAAGTCACAGAATGGAGGGGTGTGAATTCATAGAAGGGAGATGTGTGAAGTCATAGAATGGAGGTGTGTGAAGTCACATAATGGAGGTGTGTGAAGTCACAGAATGGAGGTGTGTGAAGACACAGAATGGAAGTGGGTGAACTCACAATGGAGGTGTGTGAAGTCACAGAATGGAGGTGTGTGAATTCATAGAGGGGAGGTGTGTGAAGTCATAGAATGGAGGTGTGTGAAGTCACAGAATGGAAGTGTGTGAAGTCAAAATGGAGGTGTGTGAAGTCAGAGAATGGAGGTGTGTGAAGTCAATGAATGGACTTGTGCGAAGTCAAAATTGTGGTGTGTGAAGTCAAAGAATGTATGTGTGTGAAGTCACAGAATGGAGGTGTGTGAAGTCAAAATGGAGGTGTGTGAAGTCAAAGAATGGATGTGTTTGAAGTCATAGAATGGAGGTGTATGAAGTCATGGAATGGAGGTGTGTGAAGTCATAAATTGGAGGTGTGTGAAGTCATAGATTGGAAGTGTGTGAAGTCATAAATTGGAGGTGTGTGAAGTCACAGAGGGAGGTGTGTGAAGTCACAGAATGGAGTTCTGTGAAGTCAGAATGCAGGTGTGTGAAGTCATAGAATGGAGGTGTGTGAAGTCATAGATTGGAAGTGTGTGAAGTCATAAATTGGAGGTATGTGAAGTCACAGAGGGAGGTGTGTGAAGTCACAGAATGGAGTTCTGTGATGTCACAGTGGAGGTGTGTGAAGTCAAAGAATGGAGGTGTGTGTAGTCATAGAATGGAGGTGTGTGAAGTCACAGCATGGAGGTGTGTGAAGTCAGAATGGAGATGTGTGAAGTCATAGAATGGAGGTGTGTGAAGTCACAATGCAGGTGTGTGAACTCATAGAATGGAGGTGGGTGAAGTCACAATGCAGGTGTGTGAAGTCATAGAATGGAGTTGTGTGAACTCAGAATGGAGATGTGTGAAGTCACAGAATAGAGGTTTGTGAAGTCATATAATGGAGGTGTGTGAAGTCACAGAATGGAGGTGTGTGAATTCATAGAATGGAGGTGTGTGAAGTCATAGAATGGAGGTGTGTGAAGTCACAGAATGGAGGTGTGTGAAGTAACAGAATGGAGGTGTGTGAAGTCACAGAATGGAAGTGGGTGAACTCACAATGAAGCTGTGTGAAGTCACAGAAAGGAGGTGTGTGAAGTCAGAAGGGAGGTGTGTGAAGTCACAGAATGGAGATGTGTGAACTCAGAATGGAGGTGTGGGAAGTCACAGAATGGAGATTTGTGAAGGCATAGAATGGAGGTGTGTGAGGTCATAGAATGGATGTTTCTGAAGTAAGAATGAAGGTGTGTGAAGTCATAGAATGGAGGTGTGTGAAGTCATAGAATGGAGGTTTGTGAAGTCACAGAATGGAGGTGTGTGAAATCATAGAAAGGAATTTTGTGAATTCACAGAATGGAGCTGTGTGAAGTCAGAATGGAGGAGTGTGAAGTCATAGAATGGAGGTGTGTGAAGTCAGAATGGAGGTGTGTGAACTCATAGAATGGACGTGTGTGAAGTCACAATGGAGGTGTGTGAAGACATAGAATGGAGGTGTGTGAAGTCACAGAATGGAGGTGTGTGAAGTCAAAGAATGGAGGTGTGTGAAGTCATAGAATGGAGGTGTGTGAAGTCATAGAATGGAGGTGTGTGAAGTCAAAATGGAGGTGTGTGAACTCATAGAAGGGAGGTGTGTGAAGTCACAGAATGGAGGTGTGTGAAGTCAGAATGGAGGTGTGAAGTCATAGAATGGATGTGGGTGAAGTCATGGAAAGGAGGTGTGGGAAGTCATAGAATGGAGAAGTGTGAAGTCATAGAGTGGAGTTGAGTGAAGTCACATATTCAAAGTCTGTGAAGTCATAGAATGGAGGTTTGTGAAGTCAGAATGGAGGTGTATGAACTCATAGAATGGAGGTGTGTGAAGTCACAATGGAGGTGTGTGAAGTCATAGAATGGGGGTGTGTGAAATCAGAGAATGGAGGTGTGTGCATTCAGAATGCAGGTGTGTGAAGTCATAGAATGGAGGTGTGTGAAGTCATAGAATGGAGGTGTGTGAAGTCATAGAATGGAGGTGGTGAAGTGACAGAATGGAGGTGTATGAACTCATAGAATGGAGGTGTGTGAAGTCACAATGGAGGTGTGTGAAGTCATAGAATGGGGGTGTGTGAAATCAGAGAATGGAGGTGTGTGAAGTCAGAATGCAGGTGTGTAAAGTCATAGAATGGAGGTGTGTGAAGTCATAGAATGGAGGTGTGTGAAGTCATAGATTGGAAGCGTGTGAAGTCATAGAATGGAGGTGTGTGAAGTCATAGATTGAAGGTGTGGGAAAGTCATAGTATGGAGGTGTGTGAATTCACAGAAATGGAGGTGTGTGAAGTCACAGAATGGAGTTGTGTGAAGTCACAATGGAGGTGTGTGAAGTCATAGGATGGAGGTGTGTGAAATCAAAGAATGGAGGTTTTGTGAAGTCATAGAATGGATTGTGTGTGAAATCACAGAAAGGAGGTGTGTGAAGTCACAGAATGTAGGTGTGTAAAGTCACAGAGTGGAGGTGTGTGAAGTCACACAATGGAGGTTTGTGAAGTCATAGAATGGAGGTGTGTGAAGTCACAGAATGCAGGTGTGTGAAGTCAGAATAGAGGTGTGCGAAGTCATAGAATGTAGGTGTGTGAAGTCAGAATGGAGCTGTGTGAAGTCAAAGAATGGATGTGTGTGAAGTCAGAATGGAGGTGTGTGAACTCATAGAATGGAGGTGTATGAAGTCACAATGGAGGTGTGTGAAGTCACAGAATGGATGTGTGTGAACTCAGAAAGGAGGTGTGTCAAGTCATAGAATGGAGGTCTGTGAAGTCATAGAATGGAGGGTGTGTGAAATCATAGAATGGAGGTGTGTGAAGTCACAGAATTGAGGTGTGTGAAGACAGAATGGAGGTGTGTGAAGACAGAATGGAGGTGTGTGAAGTCAGATAATGGAGGTGTGTGAAGTCACAATGCAGGTGTGTGAAGTCATAGAATGGAGGTGTGTGAAGTCATAGAATGGAGGAGGTGAAGTGACAGAATGGAGGTGTGTGAAGTCATAGAATGGAGGTGTGTGAAGTCACAGAATGGTGGTGTGTGAAGTCATAGAATGGAGGGGTGTGAAGTCATAGAATGGAGGTTTGTTAAGTCATAGAATGGAGGTTGTGGAAGTCACAGAATGGAGGTGTGTGAAGTCACAGAATGGAGGTGTGTGAACTGAGAATGGAGGTGTGTGAAGTCACAGAATGGAGGTGTGTGAACTGAGAATGGAGGTGTGTGAAGTCACAGAATGGAGGTGTGTGAAGTCATACAATGGAGGTGTGTGAAGTCACAGAATGGAGGGGTGTGAATTCATAGAAGGGTGGTGTGTGAAGTCATAGAATGGAGGTGTGTGAAGTCACATAATGGAGGTGTGTGAAGTCACAGAATGGAGGTGTGTGAAGACACAGAAAGGAAGTGGGTGAACTCACAATGGAGGTGTGTGAAGGGTCACAGAAGGGAGGGGTGTGAGGGGATTGGGACCAGGGGGGGGGAAGGAGGGAGGTGTGTGAATTCATAGAAGGGAGGTGTGTGAAGTCATAGAATGGAGGTGTGTGAAGTCACAGAATGGAAGTGTGTGAAGTCAAAATGGAGGTGTGTGAAGTCAGAGAATGGAGGTGTGTGAAGTCAATGAATGGACTTGTGTGAAGTCAAAATTGTGGTGTGTGAAGTCAAAGAATGGATGTGTATGAAGTCACAGAATAGAGGTGTGAAGTCAAAATGGAGGTGTGTGAAGTCAAAGAATGGATGTGTTTGAAGTCATAGAATGGTGGTGTATGAAGTCATGGAATGGAGGTGTGTGAAGTCAAACATTGGAAGTGTGTGAAATTACAGAATGGAGGTGTGTGAAGTCATAGAATGGAGGTGTGTGAAGTCATAAAATGGAGGTGTGTGAAGTCAGAGACTGGAGGTGTGTGAAGTCAGAATGCAGGTGTGTGAAGTCATAGAATGGAGGTGTGTGAAGTCATAGATTGTAAGTGTGTGAAGTCATAAATTGGAGGTGTGTGAAGTCACAGAGGGAGGTGTGTGAAGTCACAGAATGGAGTTCTGTGAAGTCAGAATGCAGGTGTGTGAAGTCATATAATGGAGGTGTGTGAAGTCATAGATTGGAAGTGGGTGAAGTCATAAATTGGAGGTGTGTGAAGTCACAGAGGGAGGTGTGTGAAGTCACAGAATGGAGTTCTGTGAAGTCACAGTGGAGGGGTGTGAAGTCATAGAATGGAGGTGTGTGAAGTCAAAGAATGGAGGTGTGTGAAGTCATAGAATGGAGGTGTCTGAAGTCACAGCATGGAGGTGTGTGAAGTCAGAATGGAGATGTGTGAAGTCATAGAATGGAGGTGTGTGAAGTCACAATGCAGGTGTGTGAACTCATAGAATGGAGGTGGGTGAAGTCACAATGCAGGTGTGTGAAGTCATAGAATGGAGTTGTGTGAACTCAGAAAGGAGATGTGTGAAGTCACAGAATAGAGGTGTGTGAAGTCATATAATGGAGGTGTGTGAAGTCACAGAATGGAGGTGTGTGAAGTAACAGAATGGAGGTGTGTGAAGTCACAGAATGGAAGTGGGTGAACTCACAATGGATGTGTGTGAAGTCACAGAAAGGAGGTGTGTGAAGTCAGAAGGGAGGTGTGTGAAGTCACAGAATGGAGATGTGTGAACTCAGAATGGAGGTGTGGGAAGTCACAGAATGGAGATTTGTGAAGTCATAGAATGGAGGTGTGTGAGGTCATAGAATGGATGTTTCTGAAGTAAGAATGAAGGTGTGTGAAGTCATAGAATGGAGGTGTGTGAAGTCATAGAATGGAGGTGTGTGAAGTCACAGAATGGAGGTTGTGTGAAGTCAGAATGGAGGTGTGAAGTCATAGAATAGAGGTGGGGTGAAGTCATAGAAAGGAGTTGTGGGAAGTCATAGAATACAGGAGTGTGAAGTCATAGAATGGAGGTGAGTGAAGTCACAGATCCGAGGTCTGTGAAGTCATAGAATGGAGCTGTGTGATGTCAGAATTGAGGAGTATGAAGTCCTAGAATGGATGTGCGTGAACTCATAGAATGGAGGTGTGTGACGTCACAATGGAAGTGTGTGAAGTCACAGAATGGAGGTGTGTGAAGTCAAAGAATGGAGGTGTGTGAAGTCATAGAATGGAGGTGTGTGAAGTCATAGAATGGAGGTGTGTGAAGTCAAAATGGAGGTGTGTGAACTCATAGAAGGGAGGGGTGTGAAGTCACAGAATGGAGGTGTGTGAAGTCAGAATGGAGGTGTGAAGTCATAGAATGGATGTGGGTGAAGTCATGGAAAGGAGGTGTGGGAAGTCATAGAATGGAGAAGTGTGAAGTCATAGAGTGGAGTTGAGTGAAGTCACATATTCAAAGTCTGTGAAGTCATAGAATGGAGGTTTGTGAAGTCAGAATGGAGGTGTATGAACTCATAGAATGGAGGTGTGTAAAGTCACAATGGAGGTGTGTGAAGTCATAGAATGGAGGTGTGTGAAGTCATAGATTGGAAGCGTGTGAAGTCATAGAATGGAGGTGTGTGAAGTCATAGATTGAAGGTGTGGGGAAGTCATAGTATGGAGGTGTGTGAAGTCACAGAAATGGAGGTGTGTGAAGTCACAGAATGGAGTTGTGTGAAGTCACAATGGAGGTGTGTGAAGTCATAGGATGGAGGTGTGTGAAATCAAAGAATGGAGGTTTGTGAAGTCATAGAATGGATTGTGTGTGAAATCACAGAAAGGAGGTGTGTGAAGTCACAGAATGGAGGGGTGTAAAGACACAGAGTGGAGGTGTGTGAAGTCACACAATGGAGGTTTGTGAAGTCATAGAATGGAGGTGTGTGAAGTCACAGAATGCAGGTGTGTGAAGTCAGAATGGAGCTGTGAGAAGTCAAAGAATGGATGTGTGTGAAGTCAGAATGGAGGTGTGTGAACTCATAGAATGGAGGTGTATGAAGTCACAATGGAGGTGTGTGAAGTCACAGAATGGATGTGTGTGAACTCAGAAAGGAGGTGTGTCAAGTCATAGAATGGAGGTCTGTGAAGTCATGGAATGGAGGTGTGTGAAATCATAGAATGGAGGTGTGTGAAGTCACAGAATTGAGGTGTGTGAAGACAGAATGGAGGTGTGTGAAGACAGAATGGAGGTGTGTGAAGTCAGATAATGGAGGTGTGTGAAGTCACAATGCAGGTGTGTGAAGTCATAGAATGGAGGTGTATGAAGTCATAGAATGGAGGAGGTGAAGTGACAGAATGGAGGTGTGTGAAGTCATAGAATGGAGGTGTGTGAAGTCACAGAATGGTGGTGTGTGAAGTCATACAATGGAGGAGTGTTAAGTCACAGAATGGAGGGGTGTGAATTCATAGAAGGGAGGTGTGTGAAGTCATAGAATGGAGGTGTGTTAAGTCATAGAATGGAGGTGTGGAAGTCACAGAATGGAGGTGTGTGAAGTCACAGAATGGAGGTGTGTTAAGTCATAGAATGGAGGTGTGGAAGTCACAGAATGGAGGTGTGTGAAGTCACAGAATGGAGGTGTGTGAACTGAGAATGGAAGTGTGTGAAGTCACAGAATGGAGGTGTGTGTAGTCATACAATGGAGGAGTGTTAAGTCACAGAATGGAGGGGTGTGAATTCATAGAAGGGAGATGTGTGAAGTCATAGAATGGAGGTGTGTGAAGTCACATAATGGAGGTGTGTGAAGTCACAGAATGGAGGTGTGTGAAGACACAGAATGGAAGTGGGTGAACTCACAATGGAGGTGTGTGAAGTCACAGAATGGAGGTGTGTGAATTCATAGAGGGGAGGTGTGTGAAGTCATAGAATGGAGGTGTGTGAAGTCACAGAATGGAAGTGTGTGAAGTCAAAATGGAGGTGTGTGAAGTCAGAGAATGGAGGTGTGTGAAGTCAATGAATGGACTTGTGCGAAGTCAAAATTGTGGTGTGTGAAGTCAAAGAATGTATGTGTGTGAAGTCACAGAATGGAGGTGTGTGAAGTCAAAATGGAGGTGTGTGAAGTCAAAGAATGGATGTGTTTGAAGTCATAGAATGGAGGTGTATGAAGTCATGGAATGGAGGTGTGTGAAGTCATAAATTGGAGGTGTGTGAAGTCATAGATTGGAAGTGTGTGAAGTCATAAATTGGAGGTGTGTGAAGTCACAGAGGGAGGTGTGTGAAGTCACAGAATGGAGTTCTGTGAAGTCAGAATGCAGGTGTGTGAAGTCATAGAATGGAGGTGTGTGAAGTCATAGATTGGAAGTGTGTGAAGTCATAAATTGGAGGTATGTGAAGTCACAGAGGGAGGTGTGTGAAGTCACAGAATGGAGTTCTGTGATGTCACAGTGGAGGTGTGTGAAGTCAAAGAATGGAGGTGTGTGTAGTCATAGAATGGAGGTGTGTGAAGTCACAGCATGGAGGTGTGTGAAGTCAGAATGGAGATGTGTGAAGTCATAGAATGGAGGTGTGTGAAGTCACAATGCAGGTGTGTGAACTCATAGAATGGAGGTGGGTGAAGTCACAATGCAGGTGTGTGAAGTCATAGAATGGAGTTGTGTGAACTCAGAATGGAGATGTGTGAAGTCACAGAATAGAGGTTTGTGAAGTCATATAATGGAGGTGTGTGAAGTCACAGAATGGAGGTGTGTGAATTCATAGAATGGAGGTGTGTGAAGTCATAGAATGGAGGTGTGTGAAGTCACAGAATGGAGGTGTGTGAAGTAACAGAATGGAGGTGTGTGAAGTCACAGAATGGAAGTGGGTGAACTCACAATGAAGCTGTGTGAAGTCACAGAAAGGAGGTGTGTGAAGTCAGAAGGGAGGTGTGTGAAGTCACAGAATGGAGATGTGTGAACTCAGAATGGAGGTGTGGGAAGTCACAGAATGGAGATTTGTGAAGGCATAGAATGGAGGTGTGTGAGGTCATAGAATGGATGTTTCTGAAGTAAGAATGAAGGTGTGTGAAGTCATAGAATGGAGGTGTGTGAAGTCATAGAATGGAGGTTTGTGAAGTCACAGAATGGAGGTGTGTGAAGTCAGAATGGAGGTGTGAAGTCATAGAATAGAGGTGGGTGAAGTCATAGAAAGGAGTTGTGGGAAGTCATAGAATAGAAGAGTGGGAAGTCATAGAATGGAGGTGAGTGAAGTCACAGATCCGAGGTCTGTGAAGTCATAGAATGGAGCTGTGTGATGTCAGAATTGAGGAGTATGACGTCCTAGAATGGATGTGCGTGAACTCATAGAATGGAGGTGTGTGACGTCACAATGGAAGTGTGTGAAGTCACAGAATGGAGGTGTGTGAAGTCATATATTGGAGGTGTGTGAAGTCAGAATGGAGGTGTGTGAAGTCACAGAATGGAGGTGTGTGAACTCAGAATGGAGGTGTTTGAAGTCATAGATGGAGGTGTGTGAAGTCACAGTATGGAGGTGTGTGAAATCATAGAAAGGAATTTTGTGAATTCACAGAATGGAGCTGTGTGAAGTCAGAATGGAGGAGTGTGAAGTCATAGAATGGAGGTGTGTGAAGTCAGAATGGAGGTGTGTGAACTCATAGAATGGACGTGTGTGAAGTCACAATGGAGGTGTGTGAAGACATAGAATGGAGGTGTGTGAAGTCACAGAATGGAGGTGTGTGAAGTCAAAGAATGGAGGTGTGTGAAGTCATAGAATGGAGGTGTGTGAAGTCATAGAATGGAGGTGTGTGAAGTCAAAATGGAGGTGTGTGAACTCATAGAAGGGAGGTGTGTGAAGTCACAGAATGGAGGTGTGTGAAGTCAGAATGGAGGTGTGAAGTCATAGAATGGATGTGGGTGAAGTCATGGAAAGGAGGTGTGGGAAGTCATAGAATGGAGAAGTGTGAAGTCATAGAGTGGAGTTGAGTGAAGTCACATATTCAAAGTCTGTGAAGTCATAGAATGGAGGTTTGTGAAGTCAGAATGGAGGTGTATGAACTCATAGAATGGAGGTGTGTGAAGTCACAATGGAGGTGTGTGAAGTCATAGAATGGGGGTGTGTGAAATCAGAGAATGGAGGTGTGTGCATTCAGAATGCAGGTGTGTGAAGTCATAGAATGGAGGTGTGTGAAGTCATAGAATGGAGGTGTGTGAAGTCATAGAATGGAGGTGGTGAAGTGACAGAATGGAGGTGTATGAACTCATAGAATGGAGGTGTGTGAAGTCACAATGGAGGTGTGTGAAGTCATAGAATGGGGGTGTGTGAAATCAGAGAATGGAGGTGTGTGAAGTCAGAATGCAGGTGTGTAAAGTCATAGAATGGAGGTGTGTGAAGTCATAGAATGGAGGTGTGTGAAGTCATAGATTGGAAGCGTGTGAAGTCATAGAATGGAGGTGTGTGAAGTCATAGATTGAAGGTGTGGGAAAGTCATAGTATGGAGGTGTGTGAATTCACAGAAATGGAGGTGTGTGAAGTCACAGAATGGAGTTGTGTGAAGTCACAATGGAGGTGTGTGAAGTCATAGGATGGAGGTGTGTGAAATCAAAGAATGGAGGTTTGTGAAGTCATAGAATGGATTGTGTGTGAAATCACAGAAAGGAGGTGTGTGAAGTCACAGAATGTAGGTGTGTAAAGTCACAGAGTGGAGGTGTGTGAAGTCACACAATGGAGGTTTGTGAAGTCATAGAATGGAGGTGTGTGAAGTCACAGAATGCAGGTGTGTGAAGTCAGAATAGAGGTGTGCGAAGTCATAGAATGTAGGTGTGTGAAGTCAGAATGGAGCTGTGTGAAGTCAAAGAATGGATGTGTGTGAAGTCAGAATGGAGGTGTGTGAACTCATAGAATGGAGGTGTATGAAGTCACAATGGAGGTGTGTGAAGTCACAGAATGGATGTGTGTGAACTCAGAAAGGAGGTGTGTCAAGTCATAGAATGGAGGTCTGTGAAGTCATAGAATGGAGGTGTGTGAAATCATAGAATGGAGGTGTGTGAAGTCACAGAATTGAGGTGTGTGAAGACAGAATGGAGGTGTGTGAAGACAGAATGGAGGTGTGTGAAGTCAGATAATGGAGGTGTGTGAAGTCACAATGCAGGTGTGTGAAGTCATAGAATGGAGGTGTGTGAAGTCATAGAATGGAGGAGGTGAAGTGACAGAATGGAGGTGTGTGAAGTCATAGAATGGAGGTGTGTGAAGTCACAGAATGGTGGTGTGTGAAGTCATAGAATGGAGGGGTGTGAAGTCATAGAATGGAGGTTTGTTAAGTCATAGAATGGAGGTGTGGAAGTCACAGAATGGAGGTGTGTGAAGTCACAGAATGGAGGTGTGTGAACTGAGAATGGAGGTGTGTGAAGTCACAGAATGGAGGTGTGTGAAGTCATACAATGGAGGTGTGTGAAGTCACAGAATGGAGGGGTATGAATTCATAGAAGGGTGGTGTGTGAAGTCATAGAATGGAGGTGTGTGAAGTCACATAATGGAGGTGTGTGAAGTCACAGAATGGAGGTGTGTGAAGACACAGAATGGAAGTGGTTGAACTCACAATGGAGGTGTGTGAAGTCACAGAATGGAGGTGTGTGAATTCATAGAAGGGAGGTGTGTGAAGTCATAGAATGGAGGTGTGTGAAGTCACAGAATGGAAGTGTGTGAAGTCAAAATGGAGGTGTGTGAAGTCAGAGAATGGAGGTGTGTGAAGTCAATGAATGGACTTGTGTGAAGTCAAAATTGTGGTGTGTGAAGTCAAAGAATGGATGTGTATGAAGTCACAGAATAGAGGTGTGAAGTCAAAATGGAGGTGTGTGAAGTCAAAGAATGGATGTGTTTGAAGTCATAGAATGGTGGTGTATGAAGTCATGGAATGGAGGTGTGTGAAGTCAAACATTGGAAGTGTGTGAAATTACAGAATGGAGGTGTGTGAAGTCATAGAATGGAGGTGTGTGAAGTCATAGAATGGAGGTGTGTGAAGTCAGAGACTGGAGGTGTGTGAAGTCAGAATGCAGGTGTGTGAAGTCATAGAATGGAGGTGTGTGAAGTCATAGATTGTAAGTGTGTGAAGTCATAAATTGGAGGTGTGTGAAGTCACAGAGGGAGGTGTGTGAAGTCACAGAATGGAGTTCTGTGAAGTCAGAATGCAGGTGTGTGAAGTCATATAATGGAGGTGTGTGAAGTCATAGATTGGAAGTGGGTGAAGTCATAAATTGGAGGTGTGTGAAGTCACAGAGGGAGGTGTGTGAAGTCACAGAATGGAGTTCTGTGAAGTCACAGTGGAGGGGTGTGAAGTCATAGAATGGAGGTGTGTGAAGTCAAAGAATGGAGGTGTGTGAAGTCATAGAATGGAGGTGTCTGAAGTCACAGCATGGAGGTGTGTGAAGTCAGAATGGAGATGTGTGAAGTCATAGAATGGAGGTGTGTGAAGTCACAATGCAGGTGTGTGAACTCATAGAATGGAGGTGGGTGAAGTCACAATGCAGGTGTGTGAAGTCATAGAATGGAGTTGTGTGAACTCAGAAAGGAGATGTGTGAAGTCACAGAATAGAGGTGTGTGAAGTCATATAATGGAGGTGTGTGAAGTCACAGAATGGAGGTGTGTGAAGTAACAGAATGGAGGTGTGTGAAGTCACAGAATGGAAGTGGGTGAACTCACAATGGATGTGTGTGAAGTCACAGAAAGGAGGTGTGTGAAGTCAGAAGGGAGGTGTGTGAAGTCACAGAATGGAGATGTGTGAACTCAGAATGGAGGTGTGGGAAGTCACAGAATGGAGATTTGTGAAGTCATAGAATGGAGGTGTGTGAGGTCATAGAATGGATGTTTCTGAAGTAAGAATGAAGGTGTGTGAAGTCATAGAATGGAGGTGTGTGAAGTCATAGAATGGAGGTGTGTGAAGTCACAGAATGGAGGTGTGTGAAGTCAGAATGGAGGTGTGAAGTCATAGAATAGAGGTGGGTGAAGTCATAGAAAGGAGTTGTGGGAAGTCATAGAATACAGGAGTGTGAAGTCATAGAATGGAGGTGAGTGAAGTCACAGATCCGAGGTCTGTGAAGTCATAGAATGGAGCTGTGTGATGTCAGAATTGAGGA
>JANJXV010001448.1:0-121072 GCA_024803745.1 Megascapheus bottae
TGACTTCACACACCTCCATTCTGTGACTTCACACGCCTCCGTTTTGTCTTCACACACCTCCATTGTATGACTACACAAACCTCCGTTCTGTGACCTCACACACCTTCATTTTGAGGTCACACACCTCCATTCTGTGACTTCACACAACTCCATTCTGACTTCACACACCTCCATTCTATGACTTCACACACTTTCTTTCTGTGACTTCACACACCTCCATTCTGTGACTTCACACACCTCCATTCTATGACTTCACACACCTCCATTCTGTGACTTCACACACCTCCGTTCTATGACTTCACACACCTCCATTCTGTGACTTCAAACACCTCCATTCTGGGTTCACACACCTCCAATCTGTGACTTCATACACCTCCATTCTGTGACTTCACACACCTCCATTCTATGACTTCACACACCTCCATTCTATGACTTCACACACGTCCATTCTATGATTTTGCACACCTCCATTCTGTGACTTCACACACCTCCATTCTATAACTTCACACACCTCCATTTTGTGACTTCACACACCTCCATTCTATGACTTCACACACCTCCATTCTATGACATCACACACCTCCATTCTATGACTTCACACATCTCCATTCTGTGACTTCACACACCACCATTCTATGATTTCATACAACTCCATTCTGTGACTTCACACACCTTCATGCTCATTCTATGACTTCACACACCTCCATTCTGTAACTTAACACACCTACATTGTGACTTCACACCTCCATTCTATGTGTTCACACACCTGTATTGTGACTTGACACACCTCCATTTTGACTTCACACGCCTCAGTTCTGTGACTTCACACACCTCCATTCTATGATTTCACACACTTCCATTCTATGCCTTCACACACCTAGATTCTATGACTTCACACACCTCATTTCTGAGTTGACACACCTCCATTCTTTGATTTCACACACCTCCAATGTGACTTCACACACCTCCATTCTATGACTTCACACACCTCCATTCTGACTTCACCCAGCCCCATTCTATGCCTTCACACACCTCCATTCTGTGACTTCACACACTTCCATTTTATGACTTCACACACCTCGATTGTGATTTCACACACCTCCATTCTATGAGTTCACATACCTCCATTCTGACTTAACACAATAATTCTATGACTTCACACACCTCCATTCTGACTTCACACACCTCAATTCTGTGACTTCACACACCTCCATTCTATGACTTCACACACCTCCATTCTATGACTTCATACACCTCAAATATATGACTTCAAAAACCTCAATTCTGTGACTTCACACACCTCCATTCTATGACTTCCACACCTCCATTCTGTGACTTCACACACCACCATTCTATGACTTCACACACCTCCATTGTGACTTCACACTCCTCCATTCTGTGACTTCACACACCTCCATTCCATGACTTCACATACCTCCATTCGATGACTTCACACACCTCCATTCTATGACTTCGAACACCACCATTCTGACATCACACTCCTCCATTCTGTGACTTCACACACCTCCTTTCCATGACCTCACATACCTCCATTCGATGACTTCACACACCTCCATTTTGACTTCACACACCTCCACTCTGTGACTTCACACACCTCCATTTGTGAATTCACACACCACATTTTTGACTTCACACACCTCCATTCTGTGACTTCACACACCTCCATTCTGTGACTTCACACGCCTCCGTTTTGTCTTCACACACCTCCATTGTATGACTTCACAAACCTCCGTTCTGTGACCTCACACACCTTCATTTTGAGGTCACACACCTCCATTCTGTGACTTCACACAACTCCATTCTGACTTCACACACCTCCATTCTATGACTTCACACACTTTCTTTCTGTGACTTCACACACCTCCATTCTGTGACTTCACACACCTCCATTCTATGACTTCACACACCTCCATTCTGTGACTTCACACACCTCCATTCTGTGACTTCACATACCTCCATTCTATGACTTCACACACCTCCATTCTGTGACTTCAAACACCTCCATTCTGGGTTCACACACCTCCAATCTGTGACTTCATACACCTCCATTCTGTGACTTCACACACCTCCATTCTATGACTTCACACACCTCCATTCTATGACTTCACACACGTCCATTCTATGATTTTACACACCTCCATTCTGTGACTTCACACACCTCCATTGTATAACTTCACACACCTCCATTTTGTGACTTCACACACCTCCATTCTATGACTTCACACACCTCCATTCTATGACATCACACACCTCCATTCTATGACTTCACACATCTCCATTCTGTGACTTCACACACCACCATTCTATGATTTCATACAACTCCATTCTGTGACTTCACACATCTCCATTCTATGACTTCACACACCTCCATTCTATCAGTTAACACACCTACATTGTGATTTCACACCTCCATTCTATGTGTTCACACACCTGCATTGTGACTTCACACACCTCCATTTTGACTTCACATGCCTCAGTTCTGTGACTTCACACACCTCCATTCTATGATTTCACACACTTCCATTCTATGACTTCACACACCTAGATTCTATGACTTCACACACCTCATTTCTGAGTTGACACACCTCCATTATTTGATTTCACACACCTCCAATCTGACTTCACACACCTCCATTCTATGACTTTACACACCTCCATTCTGTGACTTCACAGACCTCCATTCTGACTTCACCCAGCCCCATTCTATGACTTCACACACCTCGATTCTGTGACTTCACACAGCTCCATTTTATGACTTCACACACCTCGATTGTGATTTCACACACCTCCATTCTATGAGTTCACATACCTCCATTATTTGATTTCACACACCTCCAATCTGACTTCACACACCTCCATTCTATGACTTCACACACCTCCATTCTGACTTCACACACCTCAAATCTGTGACTTCACACACCTTCATTCTGTGACTTCACACACCTCCATTCTATGACTTCACATACCTCCATTCTATGACTTCATACACCTCAAATATATGACTTCAAAAACCTCAATTCTGTGACTTCACACACCTCCATTCTATGACTTCGAACACCACCATTCTGACATCACACTCCTCCATTCTGTGACTTCACACACCTCCTTTCCATGACTTCACATACCTCCATTCGATGACTTCACACACCTCCATTTTGACTTCACACACCTCCACTCTGTGACTTCACACACCTCCATTTGTGAATTCACATACCACATTTTTGACTTTACACACCTCCATTCTGTGACTTCATACACCTCCATTCTGTGACTTCACACGCCTCCGTTTTGTCTTCACACACCTCCATTGTATGACTTCACAAACCTCCGTTCTGTGACCTCACACACCTTCATTTTGAGGTCACACACCTCCATTCTGTGACTTCACACAACTCCATTCTGACTTCACACACCTCCATTCTATGACTTCACACACTTCCTTTCTGTGACTTCACACACCTCCATTCTGTGACTTCACACACCTCCATTCTATGACTTCACACACCTCCATTCTGTGACTTCACACACCTCAATTCTGTGACTTCACATACCTCCATTCTATGACTTCACACACCTCCATTCTGTGACTTCAAACACCTCCATTCTGGGTTCACACACCTCCAATCTGTGACTTCACACACCTCCATTCTGTGACTTCACACACCTCCATTCTAGGACTTCACACACCTCCATTCTATGACTTCACACACGTCCATTCTATGATTTTACACACCTCCATTCTGTGACTTCACACACCTCCATTCTGTAACTTCACACACCTCCATTATGTGACTTCACACACCTCCATTCTATGACTTCACACACCTCCATTCTATGACATCACACACCTCCATTCTATGACTTCACACATCTCCATTCTGTGACTTCACACACCACCATTCTATGATTTCATACAACTCCATTCTGTGACTGCACACACCTCCATTCTATGACTTCACATACCTCCATTCTATAACTTAACACACCTATATTGTGACTTCACACACCTCCATTCTATGACTTCACACACCTTCATTATTACTTCAGAATCATCCATTCTATGACTTCACACACCTCCATTCTATGACTTCACAAACCTCCGTTCTGTGACCTCACACACCTTCATTTTGAGGTCACACACCTCCATTCTGTGACTTCACACACCTCCATTCTGAGTTCACACACCTCCATTCCGGTACTTAACACTCATCCATTCTGTGACTTCTTACACCTCCATTCTATGACTTCAAACACCTCCATTATATGACTTCACACACCTCCATTCTGGGTTCACACACCTCCAATCTGTGACTTCAAACCCCTCCATTCTGTGAATTCACACACCTCCATTCTATGACTTCACACACCTCCATTCTATGACTTCACACACGTCCATTCTATGATTTTACACACCTCCATTCTGTGAATTCACACACCTCCATTCTATAACTCCAAACACCTCCATTCTGTGACTTCACACACCTCCATTCTATGACTTCACACACCTCCATTCTGTGACTTCAGACACCTCCATTCTATGATTTCACACTCCTCCATTCTGTGACTTCACACACCTCCATTCTATGACTTCACACACCTCCATTCTATAACTTAACACACCTACATTGTGATTTCACACCTCCATTCTATGTGTTCACACACCTGCATTGTGACTGCACACACCTCCATTTTGACTTCACACGCCTCAGTTCTGTGACTTCACACACCTCCATTCTATGATTTCACACACTTCCATTCTATGACTTCACACACCTAGATTCTATGACTTCACACACCTCATTTCTGAGTTGACACACCTCCATTCTTTGATTTCACACACCTCCAATCTGACTTCACACACCTCCATTCTATGACTTTACACACCTCCATTCTGTGACTTCACACACCTCCATTCTGACTTCACCAGCCCCATTCTATGACTTCACACACCTCCATTCTGTGACTTCACACAGCTCCATTTTATGACTTCACACACCTCGATTGTGATTTCACACACCTCCATTCTATGAGTTCACATACCTCCATTCTGACTTAACACAATAATTCTATGACTTCACACACCTCCATTCTGACTTCACACACCTCAATTCTGTGACATCACACACCTCCATTCTATGACTTCACACACCTCCATTCTATGACTTCATACACCTCAAATATATGACTTCAAAAACCTCAATTCGGTGACTTCACACACCTCCATTCTATGACTTCCACACCTCCATTGTGACTTCACACTCCTCCATTCTGTGACTTCACACACCTCCATTCTATGACTTCACATACCTCCATGCGATGACTTCACACCCCTCCATTTTGACTTCACACACCTCCATTCTATGACTTCGAACACCACCATTCTGACTTCACACTCCTCCATTCTGTGACTTCACACACCTCCATTCCATGACTTCACATACCTCCATTCGATGACTTCACACACCTCCATTTTGACTTCACACACCTCCACTCTGTGACTTCACACACCTCCATTTGTGACTTCACACAGCACATTTTTGACTTCACACACCTCCATTCTGTGACTTCACACGCCTCCGTTTTGTCTTCACACACCTCCATTCTGTGACTTCACACACCTACATTCTGTGACTTCACACTCCTCTATTGTTTGACTTCACACAGCTCCATTCTTTGACTTCACACAACTCCATTCCATGAGTTTACACACCTCCATTCTATGAGTTCACACACCTCCATTCTATGAGTTCACACACCTCCATTTTGACTTCACACACCTCCATTCTATGACTTCACACACCTTCATTCTTACTTCAGAAAGTTTCATTCTACGACTTCACACACCTCCATTGTATGACTTCACAAACCTCCGTTCTGTGACCTCACACACCTTCATTTTGAGGTCACACACCTCCATTCTGTGACTTCACACAACTCCATTCTGACTTCACACACCTCCATTCTATGACTTCACACACTTCCTTTCTGTGACTTCACACACCTCCATTCTGTGACTTCACCCACCTCCATTCTATGACTTCACACACCTCCATTCTGTGACTTCACACACCTCCATTTTGTGACTTCACACACCCCCATTCTATGACTTCACACACCTCCATTCTATGACTTCACACACGTCCATTCTATGATTTTACACACCTCCATTCTGTGACTTCACACACCTCCATTCTATAACTTCAAACACCTCCATTCTGTGACTTCACACAGCTCCATTCTATGACTTCACACACCTCCATTCTGTGACTTCACACACCTCCATTCTATGATTTCACACTCCTCCATTCTGTGACTTCACACACCTCCATTCTATGACTTCACACACCTCCATTCTATAACTTAACACACCTACATTTTGACTTCACACCTCCATTCTATGTGTTCACACACCTTCCTTGTGACTTCACACTCCTCCATTTTGACTTCACACGCCTCAGTTCTGTGACTTCACACACCTCCATTCTATGATTTCACTCATTTCCATTCTATGACTTCACACACCTAGATTCTATGACTTCACACACCTCATTTCTGAGTTGACACACCTCCATTCTTTGATTTCACACACCTCCAATCTGACTTCACACACCTCCATTCTATGACTTAACACACCTCCATTCTGTGACTTCACACACCTCCATTCTGACTTCACCCAGCCCCATTCTATGACTTCACACACCTCGATTCTGTGACTTCACACAGCTCCATTTTATGACTTCACACAACTCGATTGTGATTTCACACACCTCCATTCTATGAGTTCACATACCTCTATTCTGACTTAACACAATAATTCTATGATTTCACACACCTCCATTCTGACTTCACACACCTCAATTCTGTGACTTCACACACCTCCATTCTATGACTTCACACACCTCCATTCTATGACTTCATACACCTCAAATATATGACTTCAAAAACCTCAATTCTGTGACTTCACACACCTCCATTCTATGACTTCCACACCTCCATTCTGTGACTTCACACACCACCATTTTATGACTTCACACACCTCCTTTGTGACTTCACACTCTTCCATTCTGTGACTTCACACACCTCCATTCCATGACTTCATATACCTCCATTCGATGACTTCACACACCTCCATTTTGACTTCACACACCTCCATTCTATGACTTCGAACACCACCATTCTGTCTTCACACTCCTCCATTCTGTGACTTCACACACCTCCATTCCATGACTTCACATACCTCCATTCGATGACTTCACACACCTCCATCTTGACTTCGCACACCTCCACTCTGTGACTTCACACACCTCCATTTGTGAATTCACACACCACATTTTTGACCTCACACACCTCCATTCTGTGACTTCACACACCTCCATTCTGTGACTTCACACGCCTCGGTTTTGTCTTCACACACCTCCATTCTGTGACTTCACACACCTACATTCTGTGACTTCACTCTCCTCTATTGTTTGACTTCACACAGCTCCATTCTTTGACTTCACACAACTCCATTCCATGAGTTCACACACCTCCATTCTATGAGTTCACACACCTCCATTCTATGAGTTCACACACCTCCATTTTGACTTCACACACCTCCATTCTATGACTTCACACACATTCATTCTTACTTCAGAAAGTTCCATTCTACGACTTCACACACCTCCATTGTATGACTTCACAAACCTCCGTTCTGTGACCTCACACACCTTCATTTTGAGGTCACACACCTCCATTCTGTGACTTCACACAACTCCATTCTGACTTCACACACCTCCATTCTATGACTTCACACACCTCCATTCTGTGACTTCACACACCTCCATTCTATGACTTCACACACCTCTATTCTGTGACTTCAAACACCTCCATTCTGGGTTCATACACCTCCATTCTATGACTTCACACACCTCCTTTCTGTGACTTCAAACACCTCCATTCTGGGTTCACACACCTCCAATCTGTGAATTCACACAACTCCATTCTGTGACTTCACACACCTCCATTCTATGACTTCACACACCTCCATTCTATGACTTCACACACGTCCATTCTATGATTTTACATACCTCCATTCTCTGACTTCACACACCTCCATTCTATAACTTCACACACCTCCATTTTGTGACTTCACACACCTCCATTCTATGACTACACACACCTCCATTCTATGACATCACACACCTCCATTCTATGACTTCACACATCTCCATTCTGTGACTTCACACACCACCATTCTATGATTTCATACAACTCCATTCTGTGACCTCACACACCTCCATTCTATGACTTCACAGACCTCCATTCTATAACTTAACACACCTATATTGTGACTTCACACACCTCCATTCTATGACTTCACACACCTTCATTATTACTTCAAAATCATCCATTCTATGACTTCACACACCTCCATTCTATGACTTCACAAACCTCCGTTCTGTGACCTCACACACCTTCATTTTGAGGTCACACACCTCCATTTTGAGAATTCATACACCTCCATTCTGAGTTCACACACCTACATTCCGGTACTTAACACACATCCATTCTGTGACTTCATACACCTCCATTCTATGACTTCACACACCTCCATTCTGTGACTTTACACACCTCCATTCTGGGTTCACACACCTCCAATCTGTGACTTCAAACCCCTCCATTCTGTGACTTCACACACCTCCATTCTATGACTTCACACACCTCCATTCTATGACTTCACACACGTCCATTCTATGATTATACACACCTCCATTCTGTGACTTCACACACCTCCATTCCATAACTTCAAACACCTTCATTCTGTGAATTCACACACCTCCATTCTATGACTTCACACACCTCCATTCTGTGACTTCACACACCTCCATTCTATGATTTCAAACTCCTCCATTCTGTGACTTCACACACCTCCATTCTATGACTTCACACACCTCCATTCTATAACTTAACACACCTACATTGTGACTTCACACTACCATTCTATGTGTTCACACACCTGCATTGTGACTTCACACACCTCCATTTTAACTTCACACGCCTCAGTTCTGTGACTTCACACACCTCCATTCTATGCTTTCACACACTTCCATTCTATGACTTCACACACCTAGATTCTATGATTTCACACACCTCATTTCTGAGTTGACACACCTCCATTCTTTGATTTCACACACCTCCATTCTGACTTCACCCAGCCCCATTCTATGACTTCACACACCTCGATTCTGTGACTTCACACAGCTCCATTTTATGACTTCACACACCTCGATTGTGATTTCACACACCTCCATTCTATGAGTTCACATACCTCCATTCTGACTTAACACAATAATTCTATGACTTCACACACTTCCATTCTGACTTCACACACCTCAATTCTGTGACTTCACACACCTCCATTCTATGACTTTACACACCTCCATTCTATGACTTCATACACCTCAAATATATGACTTCAAAAACCTCAATTCTGTGACTTCACACACCTCCATTCTATGACTTCCATACCTCCATTGTGACTTTACACTCCTCCATTCTGTGACTTCACACACCTCCATTCCATGACTTCATATACCTCCATTCGATGACTTCACACCCCTCCATTTTGACTTCACACACCTACATTCTATGACTTCGAACACCACCATTCTGACTTCACACCCCTCCATTCTGTGACTTCACACACCTCCATTTTGACTTCACACACCTCCACTCTGTGACTTCATACACCTCCATTTTGACTTCACACACCTCCACTCTGTGACTTCACACACCTCCATTTGTGACTTCACACACCACATTTTTGACTTCACACACCTCCATTCTGTGACTTCACACGCCTCCGTTTTGTCTTCAGACACCTCCATTCTGTGACTTCACACACCTACATTCTGTGACTTCACACTCCTCTATTGTTTGAGTTCACACAGCTCCATTCTTTGACTTCACACAACTCCATTCCATGAGTTTACACACCTCCATTCTATGAGTTCACACACCTCCATTCTATGAGTTCACACACCTCCATTTTGACTTCACACACCTCCATTCTATGACTTCACACACCTACATTCTTACTTCAGAAAGTTCCATTCTACGACTTCACAAACCTCCATTGTATGACTTCACAATCCTCCGTTCTGTGACCTCACACACCTTCATTTTGAGGTCACACACCTCCATTCTGTGACTTCACACAACTCCATTCTGACTTCACACACCTCCATTCTATGACTTCACACACTTCCTTTCTGTGACTTCACACACCTCCATTCTGTGACTTCACACACCTCCATTCTGTGACTTCACACACCTCCATTCTATGACTTCACACACCTCCATTCTATAACTTAACACACCTACATTGTGACCTCACACCTCCATTCTATGTGTTCACACACCTGCATTGTGACTTCACACACCTCCATTTTGACTTCACACGCCTCAGTTCTGTGACTTCACACACCTCCATTCTATGATTTCACACACTTCCATTCTATGACTTCACACACCTAGATTCTATGACTTCACACACCTCATTTCTGAGTTGACACACCTCCATTCTTTGATTTCACACACCTCCAATCTGACTTCACACACCTCCATTCTATGACTTAACACACCTCCATTCCGTGACTTCACACACCTCCATTCTGACTTCACCCAGCCCCATTCTATGACTTCACACACCTCCATTCTGTGACTTCACACACCTTCATTTTATGACTTCACACAGCTCGGTTGTGATTTCACACACCTCCATTCTATGAGTTCACATACCTCCATTCTGACTTCACACACATTCATTCTTACTTCAGAAAGTTCCATTCTACGACTTCACACACCTCCATTGTATGACTTCACAAACCTCCGTTCTGTGACCTCACACACCTTCATTTTGAGGTCACACACCTCCATTCTGTGACTTCACACAACTCCATTCTGACTTCACACACCTCCATTCTATGACTTCACACACTTCCTTTCTGTGACTTCACTCACCTCCATTCTGTGACTTCACACACCTCCATTCTATGACTTCACACACCTCCATTCTGTGACTTCACACACCTCCATTCTGTGACTTCACACACTTCCATTCTATGACTTCACACACCTCCATTCTGTGACTTCAAACACCTCCATTCTGGGTTCACACACCTCCATTCTATGACTTCACACACTTCCTTTCTGTGACTTCACACACCTCCATTCTGTGACTTCGCACACCTCCATTCTATGACTTCACACACGTCCATTCTATGATTTTACACACCTCCATTCTGTGACTTCACACACCTCCATTCTATAACTTCACACACCTCCATTTTGTGACTTCACACACCTCCATTCTATGACTTCACACACCTCCATTCTATGACATCACACACCTCCATTCAATGACTTCACACATCTCCATTCTGTGACTTCACACACCACCATTCTATGATTTCATACAACTCCATTCTGTGACTTCACACACCTCCATTCTATGACTTCACACACCTCCATTCTATAACTTAACACACCTATATTGTGACTTCACACACCTCCATTCTATGACTTCACACACCTTCATTATTACTTCAGAATCATCCATTCTATGACTTCACACACCTCCATTCTATGACTTCACAAACCTCCGTTCTGTGACCTCACACACCTTCATTTTGAGGTCACACACCTCCATTATTTGACTTCACACACCTCCATTCTGGGTTCACACACCCCCAATCTGTGACTTCAAACCCCTCCATTTTGTGACTTCACACACCTCCATTCTATGACTTCACACACCTCCATTCTATGACTTCACACACGTCCATTCTATGACTTTACACACCTCCATTCTGTGACTTCACACACCTCCATTCTATGACTTCACACACCTCCATTCTATAACTTAACACACCTACATTGTGACTTCACATCTCCATTCTATGTGTTCACACACCTGCATTGTGACTTCACACACCTCCATTTTGACTTCACACGCCTCAGTTCTCTGACTTCACACACCTCCATTCTATGATTTCACACACTTCCATTCTATGACTTCACACACCTAGATTCTATGACTTCACACACCTCATTTCTGAGTTGACACACCTCCATTCTTTGATTTCACACACCTCCAATCTGACTTCACACACCTCCATTCTATGACTTCACACACATCCATTGTGACTTCACAAACCTCCATTCTATGAGTTCACACACCTCCATTCTGACTTCCCACACCTCCATTCTATGACTTCACACAGCTAAATTCTGACTTCACACCTCCATTTGTGACTTCACACTCCACAATTTTGACTTCTCACACCTCCATTCTGTGACTTCACACACCACCCTTCTGTGACTTCTCACACATCCATTTTGACTTCACACACTTCCATTCTTTGACTTCACACACCTCCATTCTGTGACTTCACACACCTCCGTTCCATGACTTCACACACCACCATTCTATAAGATTACACACCACCATTCTATGAGTTCACACACCTACATTGTGACTTCACACACCTCCATTCTATGACTTCACACACCTTCATTTTTTCTTCAGAATCATCCATTCTATGACTTCACACACCTCCATTCTATGATTTCACAAAATTCCATTCTGTGAATTCACACACCTCCATTCTGACTTCACACCCCTCCATTCTATGACTTCACACACTTCCATTCTATGACTTCACACACCTCCTTTCTGTGACTTCACACACCTCCACTGTGAGTTCACACACCTGCATTCTGTCACTTCACAAACCTCCATTCTCTGACTTCACACACCTCCATTCTGTGACTTCACTCACCTCCATTTTTGAATTCACATACCTCCATTGTTTGACTTCACACACTTCCATTCCATGACTTCACACACCTCCATTCCATGAGTTCACACACCACCATTTTGACTTCACACACCTCCATTCTATGACTTCACACACCTTCATTCTTACTTCAGAAACATCCATTCTATGACTTCACACACCTCCATTCTGTGACTTCACACACCTCCATTCTGAGTTCACACACCCCCATTCTGTGACTTCACACACCTTCAATCTGTGACTTGACACACCTCCACTCTATTACTTCACACACCTCCAGTCTATGACTTCACAAACCTCCAATATATGACTTCACACACCTCCATTCTGTGACTTCACACACCTCCATTTTATGACTTCACACAGCTCCATTCTGTGACTTCACACACCTCCATTCTGACTTCACACACCTCCATTCTGACTTCACACACCTCAATTCTTTGACTTCGCACAACTCCATTCTATGATTTCACACCCCTCCATTCTATGACTTCACACACCTCCATTCTATGACTTCACACAACTCCTTTCTGAGTTGACACACCTCCATTCTATGACTTCACACACCTCCAATCTGACTTCACACACCTCCATTCTGTGACTTCACACAGCTCCATTCTGACTTCACACACCTCCATTTTATGACTTCACCCAGCAACATTCCGACTTTACACACCTCCATTTTTACTTCACACGCCTCATTTCTGTGCCTTCACACACCTCCATTCTAAGATTTCACACACTTCCATTCTATGACTTCACACACCTAGATTCTATGACTTCACACACCTCATTTCTGAGTTGACACACTTACATTCTGTGATTTCACACACCTCCAATCTGACTTCACACACCTCCATTCTATGACTTCACACACCTCCATTGTGACTTCACACACCTCCATTCTATGAGTTCACACACCTCCATTCTGACTTCACACACCTCCATTCTATGACTTCACACAGCCAAATTCTGACTTCACACCTCCATTTGTGACTTCACACTCCACAATTTTGACTTCACACACCTCCATTCTGTGACTTCACACACCTCCATTCTGTGACTTCACACACATCCATTTTGACTTCACACACTTCCATTCTATGACTTCACACACCTCCATTCTGTGACTTCACACACCTCCATTCTGGGTTCACACACCTCCAATCTGTGACTTCACACCCCTCCATTCTGTGACTTCACACAGCTCCATTCTGTGACTTCACACACCTCCATTCTGACTTCACACACCTCCATTCTGACTTCACACACCTCAATTCTGTGACTTCACACAGCTCCATTCTGTGACTTCACACACCTCCATTCTGACTTCACACACCTCCATTCTATGACTTCACACACCTCCATTCTATGACTTCACACAGCTCCATTCTGTGACTTCACACACCTCCATTCTGACTTCACACACCTCCATTCTGACTTCACACACCTCAATTCTGTGACTTCACACACCTCCATTCTATGACTTCACACACTTCCATTCTATAACTTAACACACCTATATTGTGACTTCACACACCTCCATTCTATGAGTTCACACACCTTCATTGTGACTTCACACACCTCCATTCTATGACTTCACCCACCAACATTCCGACTTTACACACCTCCATTTTGACTTCACACGCCTCAGTTCTGTGCCTTCACACACCTCCATTCTAAGATTTCACACACTTCCATTCTATGACTTCACACACCTAGATTCTATGACTTCACACACCTCATTTCTGAGTTGACACACTTCCATTCTGTGATTTCACACACCTCCAATCTGACTTCACACACCTCCATTCTATGACTTCACACACCTCCATTGTGACTTCACACATCTCCATTCTATGAGTTCACACACCTCCATTCTTACTTCACACACCTCCATTCTATGACTTCACACAGCTAAATTCTGACTTCACACCTCCATTTGAGACTTCACACTCCACAATTTTGACTTCACACACCTCCATTCTGTGACTTCACACACCTCCATTCTGTGACTTCACACACATCCATTTTGACTTCACAGACTTCCATTCTATGACTTCACAAACCTCCATTCTGTGAATTCACACACCTCCATTCCATGACTTCACACACCTCCATTCTATGAGATCACACAACACCATTCTATGAGTTCACACACCTACATTGTGACTTCACACACCTCCATTCTATGACTTCACACACCTTCATTATTACTTCAGAATCATCCATTCTATGACTTCACACACCTCCATTCTATGACTTCACAAACCTCCGTTCTGTGACCTCACACACCTTCATTTTGATGTCACACACCCCCATTCTGTGACTTCACACACCTCCATTCTGACTTCACACACCTCCATTCTATGACTTCACACACCTCCGCTCTGTGACTTAACACACCTCCATTCTGTAACTTCACACACCTCCATTATATGACTTCACACAGCTCCATTCTGTGACTTAACACACATCCATTCTCTGACTTCATACACCTCCATTCTGTGACTTCACACACCTCCATTCTGTGACTTCACACACCTCCATTCTGGGTTCACACACCTCCAATCTGTGACTTCACAACCCTCCATTCTGTGACTTCACAAACCTCCATTCTATGACTTCACACACCTCCATTCTATGACTTCACACACGTCCATTCTATGATTTTACACACCTCCATTCTGTGACTTCACACACCTCCATTCTATAACTTCACACACCTCCATTCTGTGACTTCACACACCTCCATTCTATGACTTCACACACCTCCATTCTGTGACTTCACACAACTCCATTCTATGATTTCACACACCTCCATTCTGTCACTACACACACCTCCATTCTATGACTTCACACACCTCCATTCTATAACTTAACACACCTACATTGTGACTTCACACCTCCATTCTGTGAGTTCACACACATGCACTGTGACTTCACACACCTCCATTCTATGACTTCCCACAACTCCATTCTATGACTTCACACACGTCCATTCTATGATTTTATAAACCTCCATTTTGTGACTTCACACTCCTCCATTCTATGACTTCACCCAACAACATTCCGACTTCACACACCTCCATTTTGACTTCACACGCCTCAGTTCTGTGACTTCACACACCTCCATTCTGTGACTTCACACACCTCCATTCTATGACTTCACACGTCCATTCTATGATTTTACACACCTCCATTCTGTGACTTCACACACCTCCATTCTATAACTTCACACACCTCCATTCTGTGACTTCACACACCTCCATTCTATGACTTCACACACCAACATTCTGTGACTTCACACGCCTCATTCTATGATTTCACACACCTCCATTCTGTGACTTCACACACCTCCATTCTATAACTTAACACACCTACATTGTGACTTCACACCTCCATTCTATGAGTTCACACACCTGCATTGTGTCTTCACACACCTCCATTCTATGACTTCACCCACCAACATTCTGACTTCAAACACCTCCATTTTGACTTCACACGCCTCAGTTCTGTGACTTCACACACCTCCATTCTATGATTTCACACACTTCCATTCTATGACTTCACACACCTAGATTCTATGACATCACACACCTCATTTCTGAGTTGACACACTTCCATTCTGTGATTTTGCACACCTCCAATCTGACTTCACACACCTCCATTCTATGACTTCACACACCTCCATTGTGACTTCACACACCTCCATTCTATGAGTTCACACACCTCCATTTTGACTTCACGCACCTCCATTCTATGACTTCACACAGCTAAATTCTGACTTCACACCTCCATTTGTGACTTCACACTCCAAAATTTTGACTTCACACACCTCCATTCTGTGACTTCACACACCTCCATTCTGTGACTTCACACACATCCATTTTGACTTCACACACTTCCATTCTTTGACTTAACACACCTCCATTCTGTGACTTCACACACATCCATTTTGACTTCACACACCTCCATTCTATGACTTCACACACCTTCAATTTGTGACTTGACACACCTCCATTCTATTACTTCACACACCTCCATTCTATGACTTCACAAACCTCCAATATATGACTTCACACACCTCCATTCTGTGACTTCACACACCTCCATTCTATGACTTCACACACCTCCATTTTGTGACTTCACACACCTACATTGCGCCTTCACACACCTCCATTCTATGGCTTCACACAAATGAATTCTGAATTCACACACCTCCATTCTATGACTTCTCACACCTCCATTCTGACTTCAAACACCTCCATTCTGACTTCACACCCCTCAATTCTGTGACTTCACACAACTCCATTCTATGATTTCACACGCCTCCATTCTATGACTTCACACACCTCCATTCTATGACTTCACACACCTCCTTTCTGAGTTGACACACCTCCATTCTAGGACTTCACACACCTCCAATCTGACTTCACACACCTCCATTCTATGACTTCACACAGCTCCATTCTGACTTCACACAGCTCCATTCTATGACTTCGCACACATCTATTCTGACTTCACACACCTCCATTCTGTGACTTCACACACCGCCATTCTATCACTTCACAAACCTCCATTCTATAACTTAACACACCTATATTGTGACTTCACACACCTCCATTCTATGAGTTCACACACCTGCATTGTGACTTCACACACCTCCATTCTATGACTTCACCCACCAACATTCCGACTTTACACACCTCCATTTTGATTTCACACGCCTCAGTTCTGTGCCTTCACACACCTCCATTCTAAGATTTCACACACTTCCATTCTATGGCTTCACATACCTAGATTCTATGACTTTACACACCACATTTCTGAGTTGACACACCTCCATTCTGTGATTTCACACACCTCCAATCTGACTTCACACACCTCCATTCTATGACGTCACACACCTCCATTGTGACTTCACACACCTCCATTCTATGAGTTCACACACCTCCATTCGGACTTCACACACCTCCATTCTATGACTTCACACATCTAAATTCTGATTTCACACCTCCATTTGTGATTTCACACACCTCCATTCTCACTTCACACACCTCCATTCTGTTACTTCAAACACCTCCATTCTATGACTTCTCACACGCCGTTCTGTGACTTAACACACCTCCATTCTGTGACTTCAGACACCTCCATTCTATGACTTCACACAGCTCCATTCTATGACTTCACACACCTCCATTCTATGACTTCACACACGTCCATTCTATGATTTTACACACCTCCATTCTGTGACTTCACACACCTCCATTCTATAACTTCACACACCTCCACTTTGTGACTTCACACACCTCCATTCTATGACTTCACACACCTCCATTCTATGACATCACACACCTCCATTCTATGACTTCACACATTTCCATTCTGTGACTTCACACACTTCCATTCTTTGACTTCACACACCTCCATTCTGTGACGTCACACACCTCCGTTCCATGACTTCCCACACCTCCATTCTATGAGATTACACACCACCATTCTATGAGTTCACACACCTCCATTCTGACTTCACACACCTCCATTCTATGACTTCACACACCTTCATTATTACTTCAGAATCATCCATTCTATGACTTCACACACCTCCATTCTATGACTTCACGAACCTCCGTTCTGTGACGTCACACACTTCATTTTGAGGTCACACACCTCCATTCTGTGACTTCACACACCTCCATTCTGACTTCACACACCTCCATTCTGTGATTTAACACACATCCATTCTGTGACTTCATACACCTCCATTCTATGACTTCACACACCTCCATTCTGTGACTTCACACACCTCCATTCTGTGACTTCACACACCTCCATTCTATGACTTCACACGTCCATTCTATGATTTTACACACCTCCATTCTGTGACTTCACACACCTCCATTCTATAACTTCACACACCTCCATTCTGTGACTTCACACACCTCCATTCTATGACTTCACACACCTCCATTCTATGACTTCACACACCTCCATTCTGTGACTTCACACGCCTCCATTCTACGATTTCACACACCTCCATTCTGTGACTTCACACACCTCCATTCTATGACTTCACACACCTCCATTCTATAACTTAACACACCTACATTGTGACTTCACACTTCCATTCCATGAGTTCACACACCTGCATTGTGACTTCACACACCTCCATTCTATGACTTCACCCACCAACATTCTGACTTCACACACCTCCATTTTGACTTCACACGCCTCACTTCTGTGACTTCACACACCTCCATTCTATGATTTCACACACTTCCATTCTATGACTTCACACACCTAGATTCTATGACATCACACACGTCATTTCTGAGTTGACACACTTCCATTGTGTGATTTCACACACCTCCAATCTGACTTCACACACCTCCATTGTGACTTTACACACCTCCATTCTATGAGTTCAAACACCTCCATTCTGACTTCACACACCTCCATTCTATGACTTCACACAGCTAAATTCTGACTTCACACCTCCATTTTTGACTTCACACTCCACAATTTTGACTTCACACACCTCTATTCTGTGACTTCACACACCTCCATTCTGTGACTTCACACACATCCATTGTGACTTCACACTCTTCCATTCTTTGACTGCACACACCTCCATTCTGTGCCTTCACACACCTCCATTCTATGACTTCACACACCTCCATTCTATGAGATTACACACCACCATTCCTTGAGTTCACACACCTACATTTTGACTTCACACACCTCCATTCTATGACTTCACACACCTTCATTTTTTCTTCAGAATCATCCATTCTATGACTTCACACACCTCCATTCTATGATTTCACGAAATTCCATTCTGTGACTTCACACACCTCCATTCTGACTTCACAAACCTCCATTCTATGACTTCCACACTTCCATTCTATGACTTCACACACCTCCTTTCTGTGACTTCACACACCTCCATTGTGAGTTCACACACCTGCATTCTGTCACTTCACACAACTCCATTCTGTGACTTCACACACCTCCATTCTGTGACTTCACTCACCTCTATTTTTTGAATTCACATACCTCCATTCTTTGACTTCACACACCTCCATTCCATGACTTCACCCACCTCCATTCCATGAGTTCACACACCTCCATTCTATGAGTTCACACACCACGATTTTGACTTCACACACCTCCATTCTATGACTTCACACACCTTCATTCTTACTTCAGAAACATCCATTCTCTGACTTCACACACCTCCATTCTGTGACTTCACACACCTCCATTCTGAGTTCACACACCCCCATTCTGTGACTTCACCCACCTTCAATCTGTGACTTCACACACCTCCATTCTATTACTTCACACACCTCCATTCTATGACTTCACAAACCTCCAATATATGACTTCACACACCTCCATTCTGTGACTTCACACACTTGCATTCTGACTTCACACACCTCCATTCTGTGACTTCACACAACTCCATTCTATGATTTCACACGCCTCCATTCTATGACTTCACACACCTCCATTATTTGACTTCACACACCTCATTTCTGAGTTGACACACCTCCATTCTATGACTTCACACACCTCCAATCTGACTTCACACACCTCCATTCTATAACTTCACACACCTCCATTCTGTGACTTCAAAAACCTCCATTCTATGACTTCACACACCTCCATTGTGACTTCACACACCATCATTCTATGAGTTCACACACAGCCATTCTGACTTCACTCACCTCCATTCTATGACTTCACACAGCTCCATTCTGACTTCACACACCTCCATTCTGTGACTTTACACACCTCCATTCTATGACTTCACACACCTCCATTCTATAACTTAACACACCTATATTGTTACTTCACACACCTCCATTCTATGAGTTCACACACCTGCATTGTGACTTCACACACCTCTATTCTATGACTTCACCCAACAACATTCCGACTTCACACACCTCCATTTTGACTTCACACGCCTCAGCTCTGTGCCTTCACACACCTCCATTCTATGATTTCACACACTTCCATTCTATGACTTCACACACCTAGATTCTATGACTTCACACACCTTCATTTCTGAGTTGACACACCTCCATTCTGATATTTCACACACCTCCAATCTGACTTCACACACCTCCATTCTATGACTTCACACACCTCCATTGTGACTTCACACACCTCCATTCTATGAATTCACACACCTCCATTATGACTTCACACACCTCCATTCTAGGACTTCACATAGCTAAATTCTGACTTCACACCTCCATTTTTGACTTCACACTCCACAATTTTGACTTCACACACCTCCATTCTATGACTTCACACACCTCCATTCTGTGACTTCACACGCCTCCATTCTACGATTTCACACACCTCCATTCTGTGACTTCACACACCTCCATTCTATGACTTCACACACCTCCATTCTATAACTTAACACACCTACATTGTGACTTCACACTTCCATTCTATGAGTTCACACACCTGCATTGTGACTTCACACACCTCCATTCTATGACTTCACCCACCAACATTCTGACTTCACACACCTCCATTTTGACTTCACACACCTCCATTCTATGACTTCACACACGTCCATTCTATGATTTTACACACCTCCATTCTGTGACTTCACACACTTCCATTCTATAACTTCACACACCTCCATTTTGTGACTTCACACACCTCCATTCTAGGACTTCACACACCTCCATTCTATGACATCACACACCTCCATTCTATGACTTCACACATCTCCATTCTGTGACTTCACACACCACCATTCTATGATTTCATACACCTCCATTCGGTGACTTCACACACCTCCATTCTATGACTTCACACACCTCCATTCTATAACTTAACACACCTATATTGTGACTTCACACACCTCCATCTATGAGTTCACACACCTGCATTGTGACTTCACACTCCTCCATTCTATGACTTCACCCAACAACATTCCGACTTCACACACCTCCATTTTGACTTCACACGCCTCAGTTCTGTGACTTCACACACCTCCATTCTATGATTTCACACACTTCCATTCTATGACTTCACACACCTAGATTCTATGACTTCACACACCTCATTTCTGAGTTGACACACCTCCATTCTGATATTTCACACACCTCCAATCTGACTTCACACACCTCCATTCTATGACTTCACACACCTCCATTGTGACTTCACACACCTCCATTCTATGATTTCACACACCTCCATTCTGACTTCACACACCTCCATTCTAGGACTTCACATAGCTAAATTCTGACTTCACACCTCCATTTGTGACTTCACACTCCACAATTTTGACTTCACACACTTCCATTCTGTGACTTCACACACCTCAATTCTGTGACTTCACACACATCCATTTTGACTTCACACACTTCCATTCTTTGACTTCACACACCTCCATTCTGTGTCTTCACACACCTCCGTTCCATGACTTCACACACCTCTATTCTATGAGATTACACACCACCATTCTATGAGTTCACACACCTCCATTCTGACTTCACACACCTCCATTCTATGACTTCACACACCTTCATTATTACTTCAGAATCATCCATTCTATGACTTCACACACCTCCATTCTATGACTTCACGAACCTCCGTTCTGTGACCTCACCCACTTCATTTTGAGGTCACACACCTCCATTCTGTGACTTCACACAGCTCCATTCTGACTTCACACACCTCCATTCTGTGATTTAACACACATCCATTCTGTGACTTCATACACCTCCATTCTATGACTTCACACACCTCCATTCTGTGACTTCACACACCTCCATTCTGTGACTTCACACACCTACATTCTATGACTTCACACGTCCATTCTATGATTTTACACACCTCCATTCTGTGACTTCACACACCTCCATTCTATAACTTCACACACCTCCATTCTGTGACTTCACACACCTCCATTCTATGACTTCACACACCTCCATTCTATGACTTCACACACCTCCATTCTGTGACTTCACACGCCTCCATTCTACGATTTCACACACCTCCATTCTGTGACTTCACACACCTCCATTCTATGACTTCACACACCTCCATTCTATAACTTAACACACCTACATTGTGACTTCACACTTCCATTCCATGAGTTCACACACCTGCATTGTGACTTCACACACCTCCATTCTATGACTTCACCCACCAACATTCTGACTTCACACACCTCCATTTTGACTTCACACGCCTCACTTCTGTGACTTCACACACCTCCATTCTATGATTTCACACACTTCCATTCTATGACTTCACACACCTAGATTCTATGACATCACACACGTCATTTCTGAGTTGACACACTTCCATTGTGTGATTTCACACACCTCCAATCTGACTTCACACACCTCCATTCTATGACTTCACACACCTCCATTGTGACTTTACACACCTCCATTCTATGAGTTCACACACCTCCATTCTGACTTCACACACCTCCATTCTATGACTTCACACAGCTAAATTCTGACTTAGCACCTCCATTTTTGACTTCACACTCCACAATTTTGACTTCACACACCTCCATTCTGTGACTTCACACTTCTCCATTCTGTGACTTCACACACATCCATTTTGACTTCACACACTTCCATTCTTTGACTTCACACACCTCCATTCTGTGCCTTCACACACCTCCATTCTATGACTTCACACACCTCCATTCTATGAGATTACACACCACCATTCTATGAGTTCACACACCTACATTTTGACTTCACACACCTCCATTCTATGACTTCACACACCTCCATTTTTTCTTCAGAATCATCCATTCTATGACTTCACACACCTCCATTCTATGATTTCACGAAATTCCATTCTGTGACTTCACACACCTCCATTCTGACTTCACAAACCTCCAATCTATGACTTCACACACTTCCATTCTATGACTTCACACACCTCCTTTCTGTGACTTCACACACCTCCATTGTGAGTTCACACACCTGCATTCTGTCACTTCACACAACTCCATTCTGTGACTTCACACACCTCCATTCTGTGACTTCACTCACCTCTATTTTTTGAATTCACATACCTCCATTCTTTGACTTCACACACCTCCATTCCATGACTTCACCCACCTCCATTCCATGAGTTCACACACCTCCATTCTATGAGTTCACACACCACGATTTTGACTTCACACACCTCCATTCTATGACTACACACACCTTCATTCTTACTTCAGAAACATCCATTCTCTGACTTCACACACCTCCATTCTGTGACTTCACACACCTCCATTCTGAGTTCACACACCCCCATTCTGTGACTTCACCCACCTTCAATCTGTGACTTGACACACCTCCATTCTATTACTTCACACACCTCCATTCTATGACTTCACAAACCTCCAATATATGACTTCACACACCTCCATTCTGTGACTTCACACACTTGCATTCTGACTTCACACACCTCCATTCTGTGACTTCACACACCTCCATTCTATGACTTCACACACCTCCATTGTGACTTCACACACCTCCATTCTATGAGTTCACACACCTCCATTCTGACTTCACACACCTCCATTCTATGACTTCACACAGCTAAATTCTGACATCACACCTCCATTTGTGACTTCACACTCCACAATTTTGACTTCACACACCTCCCTTCTCTGACTTCACACACCTCCATTCTGTGACTTCACACACATCCATTTTGACTTCACACACCTCCATTCTATGACTTCACAAAACTTCAATTTGTGACTTGACACACCTCCATTCTATTACTTCACACACCTCCATTCTATGACTTCACAAACCTCCAATATATGACTTCACACACCTCCATTCTGTGACTTCACACACCTCCATTCTATGACTTCACACACCTCCATTCTATGACTTCACACACCTCCATTCTATGACTTCACACACCTCCATTGTGACTTTACACACCTCCATTCTATGAGTTCACACACCTCCATTCTGACTTCACACACCTCCATTCTATGACTTCACACAGCTAAATTCTGACTTCACACCTCCATTTTTGACTTCACACTCCACAATTTTGACTTCACACACCTCCATTCTGTGACTTCACACACCTCCATTCTGTGACTTCACACACATCCATTTTGACTTCACACACTTCCATTCTTTGACTTCACACACCTCCATTCTGTGACTTCACACACCTCCATTCTATGACTTCACACACCTCCATTCTATGAGATTACACACCACCATTCTATGAGTTCACACACCTACATTTTGACTTCACACACCTCCATTCTACGACTTCACACACCTTCATTTTTTCTTCAGAATCATCCATTCTATGACTTCACACACCTCCATTCTATGATTTCACGAAATTCCATTCCGTGACTTCACACACCTCCATTCTGACTTCACAAACCTCCATTCTATGACTTCACACACTTCCATTCTATGACTTCACACACCTCCTTTCTGTGACTTCACACACCTCCATTGTGAGTTCACACACCTGCATTCTGTCACTTCACACAACTCCATTCTGTGACTTCACACACCTCCATTCTGTGCCTTCACTCACCTCTGTTTTTTGAATTCACATACCTCCATTCTTTGACTTCACACACCTCCATTCCATGACTTCACCCACCTCCATTCCATGAGTTCACACACCTCCATTCTATGAGTTCACACACCACGATTTTGACTTCACACACCTCCATTCTGACTTCACACACCTCCATTCTAGGACTTCACATAGCTAAATTCTGACTTCACACCTCCATTTGTGACTTCACACTCCACAATTTTGACTTCACACACTTCCATTCTGTGACTTCACATACCTCAATTCTGTGACTTCACACACATCCATTTTGACTTCACACACTTCCATTCTTTGACTTCACACACCTCCATTCTGTGACTTCACACACCTCCGTTCCATGACTTCACACACCTCCATTCTATGAGATTACACACCACCATTCTATGAGTTCACACACCTCCATTCTGACTTCACACACCTCCATTCTATGACTTCACACACCTTCATTATTACTTCAGAATCATCCATTCTATGACTTCACACACCTCCATTCTATGACTTCACGAACCTCCGTTCTGTGACCTCACACACTTCATTTTGAGGTCACACACCTCCATTCTGTGACTTCACACACCTCCATTCTGACTTCACACACCTCCATTCCGTGATTTAACACACATCCATTCTATGACTTCATACACCTCCATTCTATGACTTCACACACCTCCATTCTGTGACTTCACACACCTCCATTCTGTGACTTCACACACCTCCATTCTATGACTTCACACGTCCATTCTATGATTTTACACACCTCCATTCTGTGACTTCACACACCTCCATTCTATAACTTCACACACCTCCATTCTGTGACTTCAAACACCTCTATTCTATGTCTTCACACATCTCCATTCTATGACTTCACACACCTCCATTCTACGATTTCACACACCTCCATTCTGTGACTTCACACACCTCCATTCTATGACTTCACACACCTCCATTCTATAACTTAACACACCTACATTGTGACTTCACACTTCCATTCCATGAGTTCACACACCTGCATTGTGACTTCACACACCTCCATTCTATGACTTCACCCACCAACATTCTGACTTCACACACCTCCATTTTGACTTCACACGCCTCACTTCTGTGACTTCACACACCTCCATTCTATGATTTCACACACTTCCATTCTATGACTTCACACACCTAGATTCTATGACATCACACACGTCATTTCTGAGTTGACACACTTCCATTGTGTGATTTCACACACCTCCAATCTGACTTCACACACCGCCATTCTATGACTTCACACACCTCCATTGTGACTTTACACACCTCCATTCTATGAGGTCACACACCTCCATTCTGACTTCACACACCTCCATTCTATGACTTCACACAGCTAAATTCTGACTTAGCACCTCCATTTTTGACTTCACACTCCACAATTTTGACTTCACACACCTCCATTCTGTGACTTCACACACCTCCATTCTGTGACTTCACACACATCCATTTTGACTTCACACACTTCCATTCTTTGACTTCACACACCTCCATTCTGTGCCTTCACACACCTCCATTCTATGACTTCACACACCTCCATTCTATGAGATTACACACCACCATTCTATGAGTTCACACACCTACATTTTGACTTCACACACCTCCATTCTATGACTTCACACACCTTCATTTTTTCTTCAGAATCATCCATTCTATGACTTCACACACCTCCATTCTATGATTTCACGAAATTCCATTCTGTGACTTCACACACCTCCATTCTGACTTCACAAACCTACATTCTATGACTTCACACACTTCCATTCTATGACTTCACACACCTCCTTTCTGTGACTTCACACACCTCCATTGTGAGTTCACACACCTGCATTCTGTCACTTCACACAACTCCATTCTGTGACTTCACACACCTCCATTCTGTGACTTCACTCACCTCTATTTTTTGAATTCACATACCTCCATTCTTTGACTTCACACACCTCCATTCCATGACTTCACACACCTCAATTCCATGAGTTCACACACCTCCATTCTATGAGTTCACACACCACGATTTTGACTTCACACACCTCCATTCTATGACTTCACACACCTTCATTCTTACTTCAGAAACATCCATTCTCTGACTTCACACACCTCCATTCTGTGACTTCACACACCTCCATTCTGAGTTCACACACCCCCATTCTGTGACTTCACCCACCTTCAATCTGTGACTTGACACACCTCCATTCTATTACTTAACACACCTCCATTCTATGACTTCACAAACCTCCAATATATGACTTCACACACCTCCATTCTGTGACTTCACACACTTGCATTCTGACTTCACACACCTCCATTCTGTGACTTCACACAACTCCATTCTATGATTTCACACGCCTCCATTCTATGACTTCACACACCTCCATTATTTGACTTCACACACCTCCTTTCTGAGTTGACACACCTCCATTCTATGACTTCACACACCTCCAATCTGACTTCACACACCTCCATTCTATAACTTCACACACCTCCATTCTGTGACTTCAGAAACCTCCATTCTATGACTTCACACACCTCCATTGTGACTTCACACACCATCATTCTATGAGTTCACACACAGCCATTCTGACTTCACTCACCTCCATTCTATGACTTCACACAGCTCCATTCTGACTTCACACAGCTCCATTCTATGACTTCGCACATATCTATTCTGACGTCACACACCTCCATTCTGTGACTTTACACACCTCCATTCTATGACTTCACACACCTCCATTCTATAACTTAACACACCTATATTGTGACTTCACACACCTCCATTCTATGAGTTCACACACCTGCATTGTGACTTCACACACCTCTATTCTATGACTTCACCCAACAACATTCCGACTTCACACACCTCCATTTTGACTTCACACACTTCAGTTCTGTGCCTTCACACACCTCCATTCTATGATTTCACACACTTCCATTCTGTGACTTTACACACCTCCATTCTATGACTTCACACACCTCCATTCTATAACTTAACACACCTATATTGTGACTTCACACACCTCCATTCTATGAGTTCACACACCTGCATTGTGACTTCACACACCTCTATTCTATGACTTCACCCAACAACATTCCGACTTCACACACCTCCATTTTGACTTTACACGCCTCAGTTCTGTGCCTTCACACACCTCCATTCTATGATTTCACACACTTCCATTCTATGACTTCACACACCTAGATTCTATGACTTCACACACCTCATTTCTGAGTTGACACACTTCCATTCTGTGATTTCACACACCTCCAATCTGACTTCACACACCTCCATTCTATGACTTCACACACCTCCATTGTGACTTCACACACCTCCATTCTATGAGTTCATACACCTCAATTCTATGACTTCACACACCTTCATTATTACTTCAGAATCATCCATTCTATGACTTCACACACCTCCATTCTATGACTTCACACAGCTAAATTCTGACTTCACACCTCCATTTGTGACTTCACACACCTCCATTCTGACTTCACACACCTCCATTCTATGACTTCACACACTTCCTTTCTGTGACTTCACACACCTCCATTCTGTGACTTCACACTCCTCCATCCTATGACTTCACACACCTCCATTCTGTGACTTCACACACCTCCATTCTATGACTTCACACAGGTCCATTCTGTGACTTAACACACATCCATTCTGTGACTTCACACACCTCCATTCTGTGACTTCACACACCTCCATTCTGGGTTCACACACCTCCAATCAGTGACTTCACACCCCTCCATTCTATGACTTTACACACCTCCATTCTATGACTTCACACACCTCCATTCTATGACTTCACACACCTCATTTCTGAGTTGACACACCTCCATTCTGTGATTTCACACACCTCCAATCTGACTTCACACACCTCCATTCTATGACTTCACACACCTCCATTGTGACTTCACACACCTCCATTCTATGAGTTCACACACCTCCATTCTGACTTCACACACCTCCATTCTATGACTTCACACAGCTAAATTCTGACATCACACCTCCATTTGTGACTTCACACTCCTCAATTTTGACTTCACACACCTCCCTTCTCTGACTTCACACACCTCCATTCTGTGACTTCACACACATCCATTTTGACTTCACACACCTCCATTCTATGACTTCACAAACCTCCAATATATGACTTCACACACCTCCATTCTGTGACTTCACACACCTCCATTCTATGACTTCACACACCTCCATTCTATGACTTCACACACCTCCATTCTATGACTTCACACACCTCCATTGTGACTTTACAGACCTCCATTCTATGAGTTCACACACCTCCATTCTGACTTCACACACCTCCATTCTATGACTTCACACAGCTAAATTCTGACTTCACACCTCCATTTTTGACTTCACACTCCACAATTTTGACTTCACACACCTCCATTCTGTGACTTCACACACCTCCATTCTGTGACTTCACACACATCCATTTTGACTTCACACACTTCCATTCTTTGACTTCACACACCTCCACTCTGTGACTTCACACACCTCCATTCTATGACTTCACACACCTCCATTCTATGAGATTACACACCACCATTCTATGAGTTCACACACCTCCATTCTGACTTCACACACCTCCATTCTATGACTTCACACACCTTCATTATTACTTCAGAATCATCCATTCTATGACTTCACACACCTCCATTCTATGACTTCACGAACCTCCGTTCTGTGACCTCACACACTTCATTTTGAGGTCACACACCTCCATTCTGTGACTTCACACACCTCCATTCTGACTTCACACACCTCCATTCTGTGATTTAACACACATCCATTCTGTGACTTCATACACCTCCATTCTATGACTTCACACACCTCCATTCTGTGACTTCACACACCTCCATTCTGTGACTTCACACACCTACATTCTATGACTTCACACGTCCATTCTATGATTTTACACACCTCCATTCTGTGACTTCACACACCTCCATTCTATAACTTCACACACCTCCATTCTGTGACTTCACACACCTCTATTCTATGTCTTCACACATCTCCATTCTATGACTTCACACACCTCCATTCTGTGACTTCACACGCCTCCATTCTACGATTTCACACACCTCCATTCTGTGACTTCACACACCTCCATTCTATGACTTCACACACCTCCATTCTATAACTTAACACACCTACATTGTGACTTCACACTTCCATTCCATGAGTTCACACACATGCATTGTGACTTCACACACCTCCATTCTATGACTTCACCCACCAACATTCTGACTTCACACACCTACATTTTGACTTCACACGCCTCACTTCTGTGACTTCACACACCTCCATTCTATGATTTCACACACTTCCATTCTATGACTTCACACACCTAGATTCTATGACATCACACACGTCATTTCTGAGTTGACACACTTCCATTGTGTGATTTCACACACCTCCAATCTGACTTCACACACCGCCATTCTATGACTTCACACACCTCCATTGTGACTTTACACACCTCCATTCTATGAGTTCACACACCTCCATTCTGACTTCACACACCTCCATTCTATGACTTCACACAGCTAAATTCTGACTTAGCACCTCCATTTTTGACTTCACACTCCACAATTTTGACTTCACACACCTCCATTCTGTGACTTCACACACCTCCATTCTGTGACTTCACACACATCCATTTTGACTTCACACACTTCCATTCTTTGACTTCACACACCTCCATTCTGTGCCTTCACACACCTCCATTCTATGACTTCACACACCTCCATTCTATGAGATTACACACCACCATTCTATGAGTTCACACACCTACATTTTGACTTCACACACCTCCATTCTATGACTTCACACACCTTCATTTTTTCTTCAGAATCATCCATTCTATGACTTCACACACCTCCATTCTATGATTTCACGAAATTCCATTCTGTGACTTCACACACCTCCATTCTGACTTCACAAACCTCCATTCTATGACTTCACACACTTCCATTCTATGACTTCACACACCTCCTTTCTGTGACTTCACACACCTCCATTGTGAGTTCACACACCTGCATTCTGTCACTTCACACAACTCCATTCTGTGACTTCACACACCTCCATTCTGTGACTTCACTCACCTCTATTTTTTGAATTCACATACCTCCATTCTTTGACTTCACACACCTCCATTCCATCACTTCACACACCTCCATTCCATGAGTTCACACACCTCCATTCTATGAGTTCACACACCACGATTTTGACTTCACACACCTCCATTCTATGACTTCACACACCTTCATTCTTACTTCAGAAACATCCATTCTCTGACTTCACACACCTCCATTCTGTGACTTCACACACCTCCATTCTGAGTTCACACACCCCCATTCTGTGACTTCACCCACCTTCAATCTGTGACTTGACACACCTCCATTCTATTACTTAACACACCTCCATTCTATGACTTCACAAACCTCCAATATATGACTTCACACACCTCCATTCTGTGACTTCACACACTTGCATTCTGACTTCACACACCTCCATTCTGTGACTTCACACAACTCCATTCTATGATTTCACACGCTTCCATTCTATGACTTCACACACCTCCATTATTTGACTTCACACACCTCCTTTCTGAGTTGACACACCTCCATTCTATGACTTCACACACCTCCAATCTGACTTCACACACCTCCATTCTATAACTTCACACACCTCCATTCTGTGACTTCAGAAACCTCCATTCTATGACTTCACACACCTCCATTGTGACTTCACACACCATCATTCTATGAGTTCACACACAGCCATTCTGACTTCACTCACCTCCATTCTATGACTTCACACAGCTCCATTCTGACTTCACACAGCTCCATTCTATGACTTCGCACATATCTATTCTGACGTCACACACCTCCATTCTGTGACTTTACACACCTCCATTCTATGACTTCACACACCTCCATTCTATAACTTAACACACCTATATTGTGACTTCACACACCTCCATTCTATGAGTTCACACACCTGCATTGTGACTTCACACACCTCTATTCTATGACTTCACCCAACAACATTCCGACTTCACACACCTCCATTTTGACTTCACACACCTCAGTTCTGTGCCTTCACACACCTCCATTCTATGATTTCACACACTTCCATTCTGTGACTTTACACACCTCCATTCTATGACTTCACACACCTCCATTCTATAACTTAACACACCTATATTGTGACTTCACACACCTCCATTCTATGAGTTCACACACCTGCATTGTGACTTCACACACCTCTATTCTATGACTTCACCCAACAACATTCCGATTTCACACACCTCCATTTTGACTTTACACGCCTCAGTTCTGTGCCTTCACACACCTCCATTCTATGATTTCACACACTTCCATTCTATGACTTCACACACCTAGATTCTATGACTTCACACACCTCATTTCTGAGTTGACACACTTCCATTCTGTGATTTCACACACCTCCAATCTGACTTCACACACCTCCATTCTATGACTTCACACACCTCCATTGTGACTTCACACACCTCCATTCTATGAGTTCATACACCTCAATTCTATGACTTCACACACCTTCATTATTACTTCAGAATCATCCATTCTATGACTTCACACACCTCCATTCTATGACTTCACACAGCTAAATTCTGACTTCACACCTCCATTTGTGACTTCACACACCTCCATTCTGACTTCACACACCTCCATTCTATGACTTCACACACTTCCTTTCTGTGACTTCACACACCTCCATTCTGTGACTTCACACTCCTCCATCCTATGACTTCACACACCTCCATTCTGTGACTTCACACACCTCCATTCTATGACTTCACACAGGTCCATTCTGTGACTTAACACACATCCATTCTGTGACTTCACACACCTCCATTCTGTGACTTCACACACCTCCATTCTGGGTTCACACACCTCCAATCAGTGACTTCACAACCCTCCATTCTATGACTTTACACACCTCCATTCTATGACTTCACACACCTCCATTCTATGACTTCACACACCTCATTTCTGAGTTGACACACCTCCATTCTGTGATTTCACACACCTCCAATCTGGCTTCACACACCTCCATTCTATGACTTCACACACCTCCATTGTGACTTCACACACCTCCATTCTATGAGTTCACACACCTCCATTCTGACTTCACACACCTCCATTCTATGACTTCACACAGCTAAATTCTGACATCACACCTCCATTTGTGACTTCACACTCCACAATTTTGACTTCACACACCTCCCTTCTCTGACTTCACACACCTCCATTCTGTGACTTCACACACATCCATTTTGACTTCACACACCTCCATTCTATGACTTCACAAAACTTCAATTTGTGACTTGACACACCTCCATTCTATTACTTCACACACCTCCATTCTATGACTTCACAAACCTCCAATATATGACTTCACACACCTCCATTCTGTGACTTCACACACCTCCATTCTATGACTTCACACACCTCCATTCTATGACTTCACACACCTCCATTCTATGACTTCACACACCTCCATTGTGACTTTACACACCTCCATTCTATGAGTTCACACACCTCCATTCTGACTTCACACACCTCCATTCTATGACTTCACACAGCTAAATTCTGACTTCACACCTCCATTTTTGACTTCACACTCCACAATTTTGACTTCACACACCTCCATTCTGTGACTTCACACACCTCCATTCTGTGACTTCACACACATCCATTTTGACTTCACACACTTCCATTCTTTGACTTCACACACCTCCATTCTGTGACTTCACAAACCTCCATTCTATGACTTCACACACCTCCATTCTATGAGATTACACACCACCATTCTATGAGTTCACACACCTACATTTTGACTTCACACACCTCCATTCTACGACTTCACACACCTTCATTTTTTCTTCAGAATCATCCATTCTATGACTTCACACACCTCCATTCTATGATTTCACGAAATTCCATTCCGTGACTTCACACACCTCCATTCTGACTTCACAAACCTCCATTCTATGACTTCACACACTTCCATTCTATGACTTCACACACCTCCTTTCTGTGACTTCACACACCTCCATTGTGAGTTCACACACCTGCATTCTGTCACTTCACACAACTCCATTCTGTGACTTCACACACCTCCATTCTGTGCCTTCACTCACCTCTATTTTTTGAATTCACATACCTCCATTCTTTGAATTCACACACCTCCATTCCATGACTTCACCCACCTCCATTCCATGAGTTCACACACCTCCATTCTATGAGTTCACACACCACGATTTTGACTTCACACACCTCCATTCTGACTTCACACACCTCCATTCTAGGACTTCACATAGCTAAATTCTGACTTCACACCTCCATTTGTGACTTCACACTCCACAATTTTGACTTCACACACTTCCATTCTGTGACTTCACACACCTCAATTCTGTGACTTCACACACATCCATTTTGACTTCACACACTTCCATTCTTTGACTTCACACACCTCCATTCTGTGACTTCACACACCTCCGTTCCATGACTTCACACACCTCCATTCTATGAGATTACACACCACCATTCTATGAGTTCACACACCTCCATTCTGACTTCACACACCTCCATTCTATGACTTCACACACCTTCATTATTACTTCAGAATCATCCATTCTATGACTTCACACACCTCCATTCTATGACTTCACGAACCTCCGTTCTGTGACCTCACACACTTCATTTTGAGGTCACACACCTCCATTCTGTGACTTCACACACCTCCATTCTGACTTCACACACCTCCATTCTGTGATTTAACACACATCCATTCTGTGACTTCATACACCTCCATTCTATGACTTCACACACCTCCATTCTGTGACTTCACACACCTCCATTCTGTGACTTCACACACCTCCATTCTATGACTTCACACGTCCATTCTATGATTTTACACACCTCCATTCTGTGACTTCACACACCTCCATTCTATAACTTCACACACCTCCATTCTGTGACTTCACACACCTCTATTCTATGTCTTCACACATCTCCATTCTATGACTTCACACACCTCCATTCTGTGACTTCACACGCCTCCATTCTACGATTTCACACACCTCCATTCTGTGACTTCACACACCTCCATTCTATGACTTCACACACCTCCATTCTATAACTTAACACACCTACATTGTGACTTCACACTTCCATTCCATGAGTTCACACACCTGCATTGTGACTTCACACACCTCCATTCTATGACTTCACCCACCAACATTCTGACTTCACACACCTCCATTTTGACTTCACACGCCTCACTTCTGTGACTTCACACACCTCCATTCTATGATTTCACACACTTCCATTCTATGACTTCACACACCTAGATTCTATGACATCACACACGTCATTTCTGAGTTGACACACTTCCATTGTGTGATTTCACACACCTCCAATCTGACTTCACACACCGCCATTCTATGACTTCACACACCTCCATTGTGACTTTACACACCTCCATTCTATGAGTTCACACACCTCCATTCTGACTTCACACACCTCCATTCTATGACTTCACACAGCTAAATTCTGACTTAGCACCTCCATTTTTGACTTCACACTCCACAATTTTGACTTCACACACCTCCATTCTGTGACTTCACACACCTCCATTCTGTGACTTCACACACATCCATTTTGACTTCACACACTTCCATTCTTTGACTTCACACACCTCCATTCTGTGCCTTCACACACCTCCATTCTATGACTTCACACACCTCCATTCTATGAGATTACACACCACCATTCTATGAGTTCACACACCTACATTTTGACTTCACACACCTCCATTCTATGACTTCACACACCTTCATTTTTTCTTCAGAATCATCCATTCTATGACTTCACACACCTCCATTCTATGATTTCACGAAATTCCATTCTGTGACTTCACACACCTGCATTCTGACTTCACAAACCTCCATTCTATGACTTCACACACTTCCATTCTATGACTTCACACACCTCCTTTCTGTGACTTCACACACCTCCATTGTGAGTTCACACACCTGCATTCTGTCACTTCACACAACTCCATTCTGTGACTTCACACACCTCCATTCTGTGACTTCACTCACCTCTATTTTTTGAATTCACATACCTCCATTCTTTGACTTCACACACCTCCATTCCATCACTTCACACACCTCCATTCCATGAGTTCACACACCTCCATTCTATGAGTTCACACACCACGATTTTGACTTCACACACCTCCATTCTATGACTTCACACACCTTCATTCTTACTTCAGAAACATCCATTCTCTGACTTCACACACCTCCATTCTGTGACTTCACACACCTCCATTCTGAGTTCACACACCCCCATTCTGTGACTTCACCCACCTTCAATCTGTGACTTGACACACCTCCATTCTATTACTTAACACACCTCCATTCTATGACTTCACAAACCTCCAATATATGACTTCACACACCTCCATTCTGTGACTTCACACACTTGCATTCTGACTTCACACACCTCCATTCTGTGACTTCACACAACTCCATTCTATGATTTCACACGCCTCCATTCTATGACTTCACAAACCTCCATTATTTGACTTCACACACCTCCTTTCTGAGTTGACACACCTCCATTCTATGACTTCACACACCTCCAATCTGACTTCACACACCTCCATTCTATAACTTCACACACCTCCATTCTGTGACTTCAGAAACCTCCATTCTATGACTTCACACACCTCCATTGTGACTTCACACACCATCATTCTATGAGATCACACACAGCCATTCTGACTTCACTCACCTCCATTCTATGACTTCACACAGCTCCATTCTGACTTCACACAGCTCCATTCTATGACTTCGCACATATCTATTCTGACGTCACACACCTCCATTCTGTGACTTTACACACCTCCATTCTATGACTTCACACACCTCCATTCTATAACTTAACACACCTATATTGTGACTTCACACACCTCCATTCTATGAGTTCACACACCTGCATTGTGACTTCACACACCTCTATTCTATGACTTCACCCAACAACATTCCGACTTCACACACCTCCATTTTGACTTTACACGCCTCAGTTCTGTGCCTTCACACACCTCCATTCTATGATTTCACACACTTCCATTCTATGACTTCACACACCTAGATTCTATGACTTCACACACCTCATTTCTGAGTTGACACACCTCCATTCTGTGATTTCACACACCTCCAATCTGACTTCACACACCTCCATTCTATGAGTTCACACACCTGCATTGTGACTTCACACACCTCCATTCTATGAGTTCATACACCTCAATTCTATGACTTCACACACCTTCATTATTACTTCAGAATCATCCATTCTATGACTTCACACACCTCCATTCTATGACTTCACACAGCTAAATTCTGACTTCACACCTCCATTTGTGACTTCACACACCTCCATTCTGACTTCACACACCTCCATTCTATGACTTCACACACTTCCTTTCTGTGACTTCACACACCTCCATTCTGTGACTTCACACACCTCCATCCTATGACTTCACACACCTCCATTCTGTGACTTCACACACCTCCATTCTATGACTTCACACAGGTCCATTCTGTGACTTAACACACATCCATTCTGTGACTTCACACACCTCCATTCTGTGACTTCACACACCTCCATTCTGGGTTCACACACCTCCAATCAGTGACTTCACACCCCTCCATTCTATGACTTTACACACCTCCATTCTATGACTTCACACACCTCCATTCTATGACTTCACACACTTCATTTCTGAGTTGACACACCTCCATTCTGTGATTTCACACACCTCCAATCTGACTTCACACACCTCCATTCTATGACTTCACACACCTCCATTGTGACTTCACACACCTCCATTCTATGAGTTCACACACCTCCATTCTGACTTCACACACCTCCATTCTATGACTTCACACAGATAAATTCTGACATCACACCTCCATTTGTGACTTCACACTCCACAATTTTGACTTCACACACCTAACTTCTCTGACTTCACACACCTCCATTCTGTGACTTCACACACATCCATTTTGACTTCACACACCTCCATTCTATGATTTCACACACCTTCAATCTGTGACTTGACACACCTCCATTCTATTACTTCACACACCTCCATTCTATGACTTCACAAACCTCCAATATATGACTTCACACACCTCCATTCTGTGACTTCACACACCTCCATTCTATGACTTCACACACCTCCATTCTATGACTTCACACACCTCCATTGTGACTTTACACACCTCCATTCTATGAGTTCACACACCTCCATTCTGACTTCACACACCTCCATTCTATGACTTCACACAGCTAAATTCTGACTTCACACCTCCATTTTTGACTTCACACTCCGCAATTTTGACTTCACACACCTCCATTCTGTGACTTCACACACCTCCATTCTGTGACTTCACACACATCCATTTTGACTTCACACACTTCCATTCTTTGACTTCACACACCTCCATTCTGTGACTTCACACACCTCCATTCTATGACTTCACACACCTCCATTCTATGAGATTACACACCACCATTCTATGAGTTCACACACCTACATTTTGACTTCACACACCTCCATTCTACGACTTCACACACCTTCATTTTTTCTTCAGAATCATCCATTCTATGACTTCACACACCTCCATTCTATGATTTCACGAAATTCCATTCCGTGACTTCACACACCTCCATTCTGACTTCACAAACCTCCATTCTATGACTTCACACACTTCCATTCTATGACTTCACACACCTCCTTTCTGTGACTTCACACACCTCCATTGTGAGTTCACACACCTGCATTCTGTCACTTCACACAACTCCATTCTGTGACTTCACACACCTCCATTCTGTGCCTTCACTCACCTCTATTTTTTGAATTCACATACCTTCATTCTTTGAATTCACACACCTCCATTCCATGACTTCACCCACCTCCATTCCATGAGTTCACACACCTCCATTCTATGAGTTCACACACCACGATTTTGACTTCACACACCTCCATTCTGACTTCACACACCTCCATTCTAGGACTTCACATAGCTAAATTCTGACTTCACACCTCCATTTGTGACTTCACACTCCACAATTTTGACTTCACACACTTCCATTCTGTGACTTCACACACCTCAATTCTGTGACTTCACACACATCCATTTTGACTTCACACACTTCCATTCTTTGACTGCACACACCTCCATTCTGTGACTTCACACACCTCCGTTCCAGGACTTCACACACCTCCATTCTATGAGATTACACACCACCATTCTATGAGTTCACACACCTCCATTCTGACTTCACACACCTCCATTCTATGACTTCACACACCTTCATTATTACTTCAGAATCATCCATTCTATGACTTCACACACCTCCATTCTATGACTTCACGAACCTCCATTCTGACTTCACACACCTCCATTCTGTGATTTAACACACATCCATTCTGTGACTTCATACACCTCCATTCTATGACTTCACACACCTCCATTCTGTGACTTCACACACCTCCATTCTGTGACTTCACACACCTCCATTCTATGACTTCACACGTCCATTCTATGATTTTACACACCTCCATTCTGTGACTTCACACACCTCCATTCTATAACTTCACACACCTCCATTCTATGACTTCACACACCTCCAATCTGACTTCACACACCTCCATTCTATAACTTCACACACCTCCATTCTGTGACTTCAGAAACCTCCATTCTATGACTTCACACACCTCCATTGTGACTTCACACACCATCATTCTATGAGATCACACACAGCCATTCTGACTTCACTCACCTCCATTCTATGACTTCACACAGCTCCATTCTGACTTCACACAGCTCCATTCTATGACTTCGCACATATCTATTCTGACGTCACACACCTCCATTCTGTGACTTTACACACCTCCATTCTATGACTTCACACACCTCCATTCTATAACTTAACACACCTATATTGTGACTTCACACACCTCCATTCTATGAGTTCACACACCTGCATTGTGACTTCACACACCTCTATTCTATGACTTCACCCAACAACATTCCGACTTCACACACCTCCATTTTGACTTTACACGCCTCAGTTCTGTGCCTTCACACACCTCCATTCTATGATTTCACACACTTCCATTCTATGACTTCACACACCTAGATTCTATGACTTCACACACCTCATTTCTGAGTTGACACACCTCCATTCTGTGATTTCACACACCTCCAATCTGACTTCACACACCTCCATTCTATGAGTTCACACACCTGCATTGTGACTTCACACACCTCCATTCTATGAGTTCATACACCTCAATTCTATGACTTCACACACCTTCATTATTACTTCAGAATCATCCATTCTATGACTTCACACACCTCCATTCTATGACTTCACACAGCTAAATTCTGACTTCACACCTCCATTTGTGACTTCACACACCTCCATTCTGACTTCACACACCTCCATTCTATGACTTCACACACTTCCTTTCTGTGACTTCACACACCTCCATTCTGTGACTTCACACACCTCCATCCTATGACTTCACACACCTCCATTCTGTGACTTCACACACCTCCATTCTATGACTTCACACAGGTCCATTCTGTGACTTAACACACATCCATTCTGTGACTTCACACACCTCCATTCTGTGACTTCACACACCTCCATTCTGGGTTCACACACCTCCAATCAGTGACTTCACACCCCTCCATTCTATGACTTTACACACCTCCATTCTATGACTTCACACACCTCCATTCTATGACTTCACACACTTCATTTCTGAGTTGACACACCTCCATTCTGTGATTTCACACACCTCCAATCTGACTTCACACACCTCCATTCTATGACTTCACACACCTCCATTGTGACTTCACACACCTCCATTCTATGAGTTCACACACCTCCATTCTGACTTCACACACCTCCATTCTATGACTTCACACAGATAAATTCTGACATCACACCTCCATTTGTGACTTCACACTCCACAATTTTGACTTCACACACCTAACTTCTCTGACTTCACACACCTCCATTCTGTGACTTCACACACATCCATTTTGACTTCACACACCTCCATTCTATGATTTCACACACCTTCAATCTGTGACTTGACACACCTCCATTCTATTACTTCACACACCTCCATTCTATGACTTCACAAACCTCCAATATATGACTTCACACACCTCCATTCTGTGACTTCACACACCTCCATTCTATGACTTCACACACCTCCATTCTATGACTTCACACACCTCCATTGTGACTTTACACACCTCCATTCTATGAGTTCACACACCTCCATTCTGACTTCACACACCTCCATTCTATGACTTCACACAGCTAAATTCTGACTTCACACCTCCATTTTTGACTTCACACTCCGCAATTTTGACTTCACACACCTCCATTCTGTGACTTCACACACCTCCATTCTGTGACTTCACACACATCCATTTTGACTTCACACACTTCCATTCTTTGACTTCACACACCTCCATTCTGTGACTTCACACACCTCCATTCTATGACTTCACACACCTCCATTCTATGAGATTACACACCACCATTCTATGAGTTCACACACCTACATTTTGACTTCACACACCTCCATTCTACGACTTCACACACCTTCATTTTTTCTTCAGAATCATCCATTCTATGACTTCACACACCTCCATTCTATGATTTCACGAAATTCCATTCCGTGACTTCACACACCTCCATTCTGACTTCACAAACCTCCATTCTATGACTTCACACACTTCCATTCTATGACTTCACACACCTCCTTTCTGTGACTTCACACACCTCCATTGTGAGTTCACACACCTGCATTCTGTCACTTCACACAACTCCATTCTGTGACTTCACACACCTCCATTCTGTGCCTTCACTCACCTCTATTTTTTGAATTCACATACCTTCATTCTTTGAATTCACACACCTCCATTCCATGACTTCACCCACCTCCATTCCATGAGTTCACACACCTCCATTCTATGAGTTCACACACCACGATTTTGACTTCACACACCTCCATTCTGACTTCACACACCTCCATTCTAGGACTTCACATAGCTAAATTCTGACTTCACACCTCCATTTGTGACTTCACACTCCACAATTTTGACTTCACACACTTCCATTCTGTGACTTCACACACCTCAATTCTGTGACTTCACACACATCCATTTTGACTTCACACACTTCCATTCTTTGACTTCACACACCTCCATTCTGTGACTTCACACACCTCCGTTCCAGGACTTCACACACCTCCATTCTATGAGATTACACACCACCATTCTATGAGTTCACACACCTCCATTCTGACTTCACACACCTCCATTCTATGACTTCACACACCTTCATTATTACTTCAGAATCATCCATTCTATGACTTCACACACCTCCATTCTATGACTTCACGAACCTCCATTCTGACTTCACACACCTCCATTCTGTGATTTAACACACATCCATTCTGTGACTTCATACACCTCCATTCTATGACTTCACACACCTCCATTCTGTGACTTCACACACCTCCATTCTGTGACTTCACACACCTCCATTCTATGACTTCACACGTCCATTCTATGATTTTACACACCTCCATTCTGTGACTTCACACACCTCCATTCTATAACTTCACACACCTCCATTCTGTGACTTCACACACCTCCATTCTATGACTTCACACACCTCCATTCTATGACTTCACACACCTCCATTCTGTGACTTCACACGCCTCCATTCTACGATTTCACACACCTCCATTCTGTGACTTCACACACCTCCATTCTATGACTTCACACACCTCCATTCTATAACTTAACACACCTACATTGTGACTTCACACTTCCATTCCATGAGTTCACACACCTGCATTGTGACTTCACACACCTCCATTCTATGACTTCACCCACCAACATTCTGACTTCACACACCTCCATTTTGACTTCACACGCCTCACTTCTGTGCCTTCACACACCTCCATTCTATGATTTCACACACTTCCATTCTATGACTTCACACACCTAGATTCTATGACTTCACACACCTCATTTCTGAGTTGACACACCTCCATTCTGTGATTTCACACACCTCCAATCTGACTTCACACACCTCCATTCTATGAGTTCACACACCTGCATTGTGACTTCACACACCTCCATTCTATGAGTTCATACACCTCAATTCTATGACTTCACACACCTTCATTATTACTTCAGAATCATCCATTCTATGACTTCACACACCTCCATTCTATGACTTCACACAGCTAAATTCTGACTTCACACCTCCATTTGTGACTTCACACACCTCCATTCTGACTTCACACACCTCCATTCTATGACTTCACACACTTCCTTTCTGTGACTTCACACACCTCCATTCTGTGACTTCACACACCTCCATCCTATGACTTCACACACCTCCATTCTGTGACTTCACACACCTCCATTCTATGACTTCACACAGGTCCATTCTGTGACTTAACACACATCCATTCTGTGACTTCACACACCTCCATTCTGTGACTTCACACACCTCCATTCTGGGTTCACACACCTCCAATCAGTGACTTCACACCCCTCCATTCTATGACTTTACACACCTCCATTCTATGACTTCACACACCTCCATTCTATGACTTCACACACTTCATTTCTGAGTTGACACACCTCCATTCTGTGATTTCACACACCTCCAATCTGACTTCACACACCTCCATTCTATGACTTCACACACCTCCATTGTGACTTCACACACCTCCATTCTATGAGTTCACACACCTCCATTCTGACTTCACACACCTCCATTCTATGACTTCACACAGATAAATTCTGACATCACACCTCCATTTGTGACTTCACACTCCACAATTTTGACTTCACACACCTAACTTCTCTGACTTCACACACCTCCATTCTGTGACTTCACACACATCCATTTTGACTTCACACACCTCCATTCTATGATTTCACACACCTTCAATCTGTGACTTGACACACCTCCATTCTATTACTTCACACACCTCCATTCTATGACTTCACAAACCTCCAATATATGACTTCACACACCTCCATTCTGTGACTTCACACACCTCCATTCTATGACTTCACACACCTCCATTCTATGACTTCACACACCTCCATTGTGACTTTACACACCTCCATTCTATGAGTTCACACACCTCCATTCTGACTTCACACACCTCCATTCTATGACTTCACACAGCTAAATTCTGACTTCACACCTCCATTTTTGACTTCACACTCCGCAATTTTGACTTCACACACCTCCATTCTGTGACTTCACACACCTCCATTCTGTGACTTCACACACATCCATTTTGACTTCACACACTTCCATTCTTTGACTTCACACACCTCCATTCTGTGACTTCACACACCTCCATTCTATGACTTCACACACCTCCATTCTATGAGATTACACACCACCATTCTATGAGTTCACACACCTACATTTTGACTTCACACACCTCCATTCTACGACTTCACACACCTTCATTTTTTCTTCAGAATCATCCATTCTATGACTTCACACACCTCCATTCTATGATTTCACGAAATTCCATTCCGTGACTTCACACACCTCCATTCTGACTTCACAAACCTCCATTCTATGACTTCACACACTTCCATTCTATGACTTCACACACCTCCTTTCTGTGACTTCACACACCTCCATTGTGAGTTCACACACCTGCATTCTGTCACTTCACACAACTCCATTCTGTGACTTCACACACCTCCATTCTGTGCCTTCACTCACCTCTATTTTTTGAATTCACATACCTTCATTCTTTGAATTCACACACCTCCATTCCATGACTTCACCCACCTCCATTCCATGAGTTCACACACCTCCATTCTATGAGTTCACACACCACGATTTTGACTTCACACACCTCCATTCTGACTTCACACACCTCCATTCTAGGACTTCACATAGCTAAATTCTGACTTCACACCTCCATTTGTGACTTCACACTCCACAATTTTGACTTCACACACTTCCATTCTGTGACTTCACACACCTCAATTCTGTGACTTCACACACATCCATTTTGACTTCACACACTTCCATTCTTTGACTTCACACACCTCCATTCTGTGACTTCACACACCTCCGTTCCAGGACTTCACACACCTCCATTCTATGAGATTACACACCACCATTCTATGAGTTCACACACCTCCATTCTGACTTCACACACCTCCATTCTATGACTTCACACACCTTCATTATTACTTCAGAATCATCCATTCTATGACTTCACACACCTCCATTCTATGACTTCACGAACCTCCATTCTGACTTCACACACCTCCATTCTGTGATTTAACACACATCCATTCTGTGACTTCATACACCTCCATTCTATGACTTCACACACCTCCATTCTGTGACTTCACACACCTCCATTCTGTGACTTCACACACCTCCATTCTATGACTTCACACGTCCATTCTATGATTTTACACACCTCCATTCTGTGACTTCACACACCTCCATTCTATAACTTCACACACCTCCATTCTATGACTTCACACACCTCCAATCTGACTTCACACACCTCCATTCTATAACTTCACACACCTCCATTCTGTGACTTCAGAAACCTCCATTCTATGACTTCACACACCTCCATTGTGACTTCACACACCATCATTCTATGAGATCACACACAGCCATTCTGACTTCACTCACCTCCATTCTATGACTTCACACAGCTCCATTCTGACTTCACACAGCTCCATTCTATGACTTCGCACATATCTATTCTGACGTCACACACCTCCATTCTGTGACTTTACACACCTCCATTCTATGACTTCACACACCTCCATTCTATAACTTAACACACCTATATTGTGACTTCACACACCTCCATTCTATGAGTTCACACACCTGCATTGTGACTTCACACACCTCTATTCTATGACTTCACCCAACAACATTCCGACTTCACACACCTCCATTTTGACTTTACACGCCTCAGTTCTGTGCCTTCACACACCTCCATTCTATGATTTCACACACTTCCATTCTATGACTTCACACACCTAGATTCTATGACTTCACACACCTCATTTCTGAGTTGACACACCTCCATTCTGTGATTTCACACACCTCCAATCTGACTTCACACACCTCCATTCTATGAGTTCACACACCTGCATTGTGACTTCACACACCTCCATTCTATGAGTTCATACACCTCAATTCTATGACTTCACACACCTTCATTATTACTTCAGAATCATCCATTCTATGACTTCACACACCTCCATTCTATGACTTCACACAGCTAAATTCTGACTTCACACCTCCATTTGTGACTTCACACACCTCCATTCTGACTTCACACACCTCCATTCTATGACTTCACACACTTCCTTTCTGTGACTTCACACACCTCCATTCTGTGACTTCACACACCTCCATCCTATGACTTCACACACCTCCATTCTGTGACTTCACACACCTCCATTCTATGACTTCACACAGGTCCATTCTGTGACTTAACACACATCCATTCTGTGACTTCACACACCTCCATTCTGTGACTTCACACACCTCCATTCTGGGTTCACACACCTCCAATCAGTGACTTCACACCCCTCCATTCTATGACTTTACACACCTCCATTCTATGACTTCACACACCTCCATTCTATGACTTCACACACTTCATTTCTGAGTTGACACACCTCCATTCTGTGATTTCACACACCTCCAATCTGACTTCACACACCTCCATTCTATGACTTCACACACCTCCATTGTGACTTCACACACCTCCATTCTATGAGTTCACACACCTCCATTCTGACTTCACACACCTCCATTCTATGACTTCACACAGATAAATTCTGACATCACACCTCCATTTGTGACTTCACACTCCACAATTTTGACTTCACACACCTAACTTCTCTGACTTCACACACCTCCATTCTGTGACTTCACACACATCCATTTTGACTTCACACACCTCCATTCTATGATTTCACACACCTTCAATCTGTGACTTGACACACCTCCATTCTATTACTTCACACACCTCCATTCTATGACTTCACAAACCTCCAATATATGACTTCACACACCTCCATTCTGTGACTTCACACACCTCCATTCTATGACTTCACACACCTCCATTCTATGACTTCACACACCTCCATTGTGACTTTACACACCTCCATTCTATGAGTTCACACACCTCCATTCTGACTTCACACACCTCCATTCTATGACTTCACACAGCTAAATTCTGACTTCACACCTCCATTTTTGACTTCACACTCCGCAATTTTGACTTCACACACCTCCATTCTGTGACTTCACACACCTCCATTCTGTGACTTCACACACATCCATTTTGACTTCACACACTTCCATTCTTTGACTTCACACACCTCCATTCTGTGACTTCACACACCTCCATTCTATGACTTCACACACCTCCATTCTATGAGATTACACACCACCATTCTATGAGTTCACACACCTACATTTTGACTTCACACACCTCCATTCTACGACTTCACACACCTTCATTTTTTCTTCAGAATCATCCATTCTATGACTTCACACACCTCCATTCTATGATTTCACGAAATTCCATTCCGTGACTTCACACACCTCCATTCTGACTTCACAAACCTCCATTCTATGACTTCACACACTTCCATTCTATGACTTCACACACCTCCTTTCTGTGACTTCACACACCTCCATTGTGAGTTCACACACCTGCATTCTGTCACTTCACACAACTCCATTCTGTGACTTCACACACCTCCATTCTGTGCCTTCACTCACCTCTATTTTTTGAATTCACATACCTTCATTCTTTGAATTCACACACCTCCATTCCATGACTTCACCCACCTCCATTCCATGAGTTCACACACCTCCATTCTATGAGTTCACACACCACGATTTTGACTTCACACACCTCCATTCTGACTTCACACACCTCCATTCTAGGACTTCACATAGCTAAATTCTGACTTCACACCTCCATTTGTGACTTCACACTCCACAATTTTGACTTCACACACTTCCATTCTGTGACTTCACACACCTCAATTCTGTGACTTCACACACATCCATTTTGACTTCACACACTTCCATTCTTTGACTTCACACACCTCCATTCTGTGACTTCACACACCTCCGTTCCAGGACTTCACACACCTCCATTCTATGAGATTACACACCACCATTCTATGAGTTCACACACCTCCATTCTGACTTCACACACCTCCATTCTATGACTTCACACACCTTCATTATTACTTCAGAATCATCCATTCTATGACTTCACACACCTCCATTCTATGACTTCACGAACCTCCATTCTGACTTCACACACCTCCATTCTGTGATTTAACACACATCCATTCTGTGACTTCATACACCTCCATTCTATGACTTCACACACCTCCATTCTGTGACTTCACACACCTCCATTCTGTGACTTCACACACCTCCATTCTATGACTTCACACGTCCATTCTATGATTTTACACACCTCCATTCTGTGACTTCACACACCTCCATTCTATAACTTCACACACCTCCATTCTGTGACTTCACACACCTCCATTCTATGACTTCACACACCTCCATTCTATGACTTCACACACCTCCATTCTGTGACTTCACACGCCTCCATTCTACGATTTCACACACCTCCATTCTGTGACTTCACACACCTCCATTCTATGACTTCACACACCTCCATTCTATAACTTAACACACCTACATTGTGACTTCACACTTCCATTCCATGAGTTCACACACCTGCATTGTGACTTCACACACCTCCATTCTATGACTTCACCCACCAACATTCTGACTTCACACACCTCCATTTTGACTTCACACGCCTCACTTCTGTGACTTCACACACCTCCATTCTATGATTTCACACACTTCCATTCTATGACTTCACACACCTAGATTCTATGACATCACACACGTCATTTCTGAGTTGACACACTTCCATTGTGTGATTTCACACACCTCCAATCTGACTTCACACACCTCCATTCTATGACTTCACACACCTCCATTGTGACTTTACACACCTCCATTCTATGAGTTCACACACCTCCATTCTGACTTCACACACCTCCATTCTATGACTTCACACACCTCCATTTTGTGACTTCACACACATCCATTTTGACTTCACACACTTCCATTCTTTGACTTCACACACCTCCATTCTGTGCCTTCACACACCTCCATTCTATGACTTCACACACCTCCATTCTATGATTTCACGAAATTCCATTCTGTGACTTCACACACCTCCATTCTGACTTCACAAACCTCCATTCTATGACTTCACACACTTCCATTCTATGACTTCACACACCTCCTTTCTGTGACTTCACACACCTCCATTGTGAGTTCACACACCTGCATTCTGTCACTTCACACAACTCCATTCTGTGACTTCACACACCTCCATTCTGTGACTTCACTCACCTCTATTTTTTGAATTCACATACCTCCATTCTTTGACTTCACACACCTCCATTCCATCACTTCACACACCTCCATTCCATGAGTTCACACACCTCCATTCTATGAGTTCACACACCACGATTTTGACTTCACACACCTCCATTCTATGACTTCACACACCTTCATTCTTACTTCAGAAACATCCATTCTCTGACTACACACCTCCATTCTGTGACTTCACACAACTCCATTCTGAGTTCACACACCCCCATTCTGTGACTTCACCCACCTTCAATCTGTGACTTGACACACCTCCATTCTATTACTTCACACACCTCCATTCTATGACTTCACAAACCTCCAATATATGACTTCACACACCTCCATTCTGTGACTTCACACACTTGCATTCTGACTTCACACACCTCCATTCTGTGACTTCACACAACTGCATTCTATGATTTCACACGCCTCCATTCTATGACTTCACACACCTCCATTATTTGACTTCACACACCTCCTTTCTGAGTTGACACACCTCCATTCTATGACTTCACACACTTCCAATCTGACTTCACACACCTCCATTCTAGAACTTCACACACCTCCATTCTGTGACTTCAAAAACCTCCATTCTATGACTTCACACACCTCCATTGTGACTTCACACACCATCATTCTATGAGTTCACACACAGCCATTCTGACTTCACTCACCTCCATTCTATGACTTCACACAGCTCCATTCTGACTTCACACAGCTCCATTCTATGACTTCGCACATATCTATTTTGATGTCACACACCTCCATTCTGTGACTTTACACACCTCCATTCTATGACTTCACACACCTCCATTCTATAACTTAACACACCTATATTGTGACTTCACACACCTCCATTCTATGAGTTCACACACCTGCATTGTGACTTCACACACCTCTATTCTATGACTTCACCCAACAACATTCCGACTTCACACACCTCTATTTTGACTTCACACGCCTCAGTTCTGTGCCTTCACACACCTCCATTCTATGATTTCACACACTTCCATTCTATGACTTCACACACCTAGATTCTATGACTTCACACACCTCATTTCTGAGTTGACACACCTCCATTCTGTGATTTCACACACCTCCAATCTGACTTCACACACCTCCATTCTATGACTTCACACACCTCCATTGTGACTTCACACACCTCCATTCTATGAGTTCATACACCTCAATTCTATGACTTCACACACCTTCATTATTACTTCAGAATCATCCATTCTATGACTTCACACACCTCCATTCTATGACTTCACACAGCTAAATTCTGACTTCACACCTCCATTTGTGACTTCACACACCTCAATTCTGACTTCACACACCTCCATTCTATGACTTCACACACTTCCTTTCTGTGACTTCACAGACCTCCATTCTGTGACTTCACACACCTCCATCCTATGACTTCACACACCTCCATTCTGTGACTTCACACACCTCCATTCTATGACTTCACACAGGTCCATTCTGTGACTTAACACACATCCATTCTGTGACTTCACACACCTCCATTCTGGGTTCACACAACTCCAATCAGTGACTTCACACCCCTCCATTCTATGACTTTACACACCTCCATTCTATGACTTCACACACCTCCATTCTATGACTTCACACACCTCATTTCTGAGTTGACACACCTCCATTCTGTGATTTCACACACCTCCAATCTGACTTCACACACCTCCATTCTATGACTTCACACACCTCCATTGTGACTTCACACACCTCCATTCTATGAGTTCACACACCTCCATTCTGACTGCACACACCTCCATTCTATGACTTCACACAGCTAAATTCTGACATCACACCTCCATTTGTGACTTCACACTCCACAATTTTGACTTCACACACCTCCCTTCTCTGACTTCACACACCTCCATTCTGTGACTTCACACACATTCATTTTGACTTCACACACCTCCATTCTATGACTTCACACACCTACAATCTGTGACTTGACACACCTCCATTCTATTACTTCACACACCTCCATTCTATGACTTCACAAACCTCCAATATATGACTTCACACACCTCCATTCTGTGACTTCACACACCTCCATTCTATGACTTCACACACCTCCATTCTATGACTTCACACACCTCCATTGTGACTTTACACACCTCCATTCTATGAGTTCACACACCTCCATTCTGACTTCACACACCTCCATTCTATGACTTCACACAGCTAAATTCTGACTTCACACCTCCATTTTTGACTTCACACTCCACAATTTTGACTTCACACACCTCCATTCTGTGACTTCACACACCTCCATTCTGTGACTTCACACACATCCATTTTGACTTCACACACTTCCATTCTTTGACTTCACACACCTCCATTGTGTGACTTCACACACCTCCATTCTATGAGATTACACACCACCATTCTATGAGTTCACACACCCACATTTTGACTTCACACACCTCCATTCTATGACTTCACACACCATCATTTTTTCTTCAGAATCATCCATTCTATGACTTCACACACCTCCATTCTATGATTTCACGAAATTCCATTCTGTGACTTCACACACCTCCATTCTGACTTCACAAACCTCCATTCTATGACTTCACACACTTCCATTCTATGACTTCACACACCTCCTTTCTGTGACTTCACACACCTCCATTGTGAGTTCACACACCTGCATTCTGTCACTTCACACAACTCCATTCTGTGACTTCACACACCTCCATTCTGTGACTTCACTCACCTCTATTTTTTGAATTCACATACCTCCATTCTTTGACTTCACACACCTCCATTCCATGACTTCACACACCTCCATTCCATGAGTTCACACACCTCCATTCTATGAGTTCACACACCACGATTTGACTTCACACACCTCCATTCTATGACTTCACACACCTTCATTCTTACTTCAGAAACATCCATTCTCTGACTTCACACACCTCCATTCTGTGACTTCACACACCTCCATTCTGAGTTCACACACCCCCATTCTGTGACTTCACCCACCTTCAATCTGTGACTTGACACACCTCCATTCTATTACTTCACACACCTCCATTCTATGACTTCACAAACCTCCAATATATGACTTCACACACCTCCATTCTGTGACTTCACACACTTGCATTCTGACTTCACACACCTCCATTCTGTGACTTCACACAACTCCATTCTATGATTTCACACGCCTCCATTCTATGACTTCACACACCTCCATTATTTGACTTCACACACCTCCTTTCTGAGTTGACACACCTCCATTCTATGACTTCACACACCTCCAATCTGACTTCACACACCTCCATTCTATAACTTCACACTCCTCCATTCTGTGACTTCAAAAACCTCCATTCTATGACTTCACACACCTCCATTGTGACTTCACACACCATCATTCTATGAGTTCACACACAGCCATTCTGACTTCACTCACCTCCATTCTATGACTTCACACAGCTCCATTCTGACTTCACACAGCTCCATTCTATGACTTCGCACATATCTATTCTGACGTCACACACCTCCATTCTGTGACTTTACACACCTCCATTCTATGACTTCACACACCTCCATTCTATAACTTAACACACCTATATTGTTACTTCACACACCTCCATTCTATGAGTTCACACACCTGCATTGTGACTTCACACACCTCTATTCTATGACTTCACCCAACAACATTCCGACTTCACACACCTCCATTTTCACTTCACACGCCTCAGTTCTGTGCCTTCACACACCTCCATTCTATCATTTCACACACTTCCATTCTATGACTAGACACACCTAGATTCTATGACTTCACACACCTCATTTCTGAGTTGACACACCTCCATTCTGTGATTTCACACACCTCCAATCTGACTTCACACACCTCCATTCTATGACTTCACACACCTCCATTGTGACTTCACACACCTCCATTCTATGAGTTCATACACCTCAATTCTATGACTTCACACACATTCATTATTACTTCAGAATCATCCATTCTATGACTTCACACACCTCCATTCTATGACTTCACACAGCTAAATGCTGACTTCACACCTCCATTTGTGACTTCACACACCTCCATTCTGACTTCACACACCTCCATTCTATGACTTCACATACTTCCTTTCTGTGACTTCACACACCTCCATTCTGTGACTTCACGCACCTCCATCCTATGACTTCACACACCTCCATTCTGTGACTTCACACACCTCCATTCTATGACTTCACACAGGTCCATTCTGTGACTTAACACACATCCATTCTGTGACTTCACACACCTCCATTCTGTGACTTCACACACCTCCATTCTGGGTTCACACACCTCCAATCAGTGACTTCACACCCCTCCATTCTATGACTTTACACACCTCCATTCTATGACTTCACACACCTCCATTCTATGACTTCACACACCTCGTTTCTAAGTTGACACACCTCCATTCTGTGATTTCACACACCTCCAATCTGACTTCACACACCTCCATTCTATGACTTCACACACCTCCATTGTGACTTCACACACCTCCATTCTATGAGTTCACACACCTCCATTCTGACTGCACACACCTCCATTCTATGACTTCACACAGATAAATTCTGACATCACACCTCCATTTGTGACTTCACACTCCACAATTTTGACTTCACACACCTCCCTTCTCTGACTTCCCACACCTCCATTCTGTGACTTCACACACATCCATTTTGACTTCACACACCTCCATTCTATGACTTCACACACCTTCAATCTGTGACTTGACACACCTCCATTCTATGACTTCACACACCTCCATTCTATGACTTCACACACCTCCATTGTGACTTTACACACCTCCATTCTATGAGTTCACACACCTCCATTCTGACTTCACACACCTCCATTCTATGACTTCACACAGCTAAATTCTGACTTCACACCTACATTTTTGACTTCACACTCCACAATTTTGACTTCACACACCTCCATTCTGTGACTTCACACACCTCCATTCTGTGACTTCACACACATCCATTTTGACTTCACACACTTCCATTCTTTGACTTCACACACCTCCATTCTGTGACTTCACACACCTCCATTCTATGACTTCACACACCTCCATTCTATGAGATTACACACCGCCATTCTATGAGTTCACACACCTACATTTTGACTTCACACACCTCCATTCTATGACTTCACACACCTTCATTTTTTCTTCAGAATCATCCATTCTGTGACTTCACACACCTCCATTCTATGATTTCACGAAATTCCATTCTGTGACTTCACACACCTCCATTCTGACTTCACAAACCTCCATTCTATGACTTCACACACTTCCATTCTATGACTTCACACACCTCCTTTCTGTGACTTCACACACCTCCATTGTGAGTTCACACACCTGCATTCTGTCACTTCACACAACTCCATTCTGTGACTTCACACACCTCCATTCTGTGCCTTCACTCACCTCTATTTTTTGAATTCACATACCTCCATTCTTTGACTTCACACACCTCCATTCCATGACTTCACACACCTCCATTCCATGAGTTCACACACCTCCATTCTATGAGTTCACACACCACGATTTTGACTTCACACACCTCCATTCTATGACTTCACACACCTTCATTCTTACTTCAGAAACATCCATTCTCTGACTTCACACACCTCCATTCTGTGACTTCACACACCTCCATTCTGAGTTCACACACCCCCATTCTTTGACTTCACCCACCTTCAATCTGTGACTTGACACACCTCCATTCTATTACTTCACACACCTCCATTCTATGACTTCACAAACCTCCAATATATGACTTCACACACCTCCATTCTGTGACTTCACACACTTGCATTCTGACTTCACACACCTCCATTCTGTGACTTCACACAACTCCATTCTATGATTTCACACGCCTTCATTCTATGACTTCACACACCTCCATTATTTGACTTCACACACCTCCTTTCTGAGTTGACACACCTCCATTCTATGACTTCACACACCTCCAATCTGACTTCACACACCTACATTCTATAACTTCACACACCTCCATTCTGTGACTTCAAAAACTTCCATTCTATGACTTCACACACCTCCATTGTGACTTCACACAACTCCATTCTATGACTTCGCACATATCTATTCTGACGTCACACACCTCCATTCTGTGACTTTACACACCTCCATTCTATGACTTCACACACCTCCATTCTATAACTTAACACACCTATATTGTGACTTCACACACCTCCATTCTATGAGTTCACACACCTGCATTGTGACTTCACACACCTCTATTCTATGACTTCACCCAACAACATTCCGACTTCACACACCTCCATTTTGACTTCACACGTCTCAGTTCTGTGCCTTCACACACCTCCATTCTATGATTTCACACACTTCCATTCTATGACTTCACGCACCTAGATTCTATGACTTCACACACCTCATTTCTGAGTTGACACACCTCCATTCTGTGATTTCACACACCTCCAATCTGACTTCACACACCTCAATTCTATGACTTCACACACCTCCATTGTGACTTCACACACCTCCATTCTATGAGTTCATACACCTCAATTCTATGACTTCACACACCTTCATTATTACTTCAGAATCATCCATTCTATGACTTCACACACCTCCATTCTATGACTTCACACAGCTAAATTCTGACTTCACACCTCCATTTGTGACTTCACACACCTCCATTCTGACTTCACACACCTCCATTCTATGACTTCACACACTTCCTTTCTGTGACTTCACACACCTCCATTCTGTGACTTCACACACCTCCATCCTATGACTTCACACACCTCCATTCTGTGACTTCACACACCTCCATTCTATGACTTCACACAGCTCCATTCTGTGACTTAACACACATCCATTCTGTGACTTCACACACCTCCATTCTGTGACTTCACACACCTCCATTCTGGGTTCACACACCTCCAATCAGTGACTTCACACCCCTCCATTCTATGACTTCACACACCTCCATTCTATGACTTCACACACCTCCATTCTATGACTTCACACACGTCCATTCTATGATTTTACACACCTCGATTCTGTGACTTCACACACCTCCATTCTATAACTTCACACACCTCCATTCTGTGAGTTCACACACCTCCATTCTATGACTTCACACACCTCCATTCTATGACTTCACATACCTCCATTCTGTGACTTCACACACTTCCATTCTATGGTTTCACACACCTCCATTCTGTGACTTCACACACCTCCATTCTATGACTTCACACACCTCCAATCTATAACTTAACACACCTACCTTGTGACTTCACACGTCCATTCTGTGAGTTCACACACATGCATTGGGACTAAACACACCTCCATTCTATGACTTCACACACGTCCATTCTATGACTTCAAACACGTCCATTGTATGATTTTACACACCTCCATTCTGTGACTTCACACACCTCCATTCTATAACTTCACACACTTCCATTTTGTGACTTTACACACCTCCATTCTATGACTTCACACACCTCCATTCTATGACATCACACACCTCCATTCTATGACTTCACACATCTCCATTCTGTGACTTCACACACCACCATTCTATGATTTCATACACCTCCATTCTGTGACTTCACACACCTCCATTCTATGACTTCACACACCTCCATTCTATAACTTAACACACCTATATTGTGACTTCACACACCTCCATTCTATGAGTTCACACACCTGCATTGTGACTTCACACACCTCCATTCTATGACTTCACCCACCAACATTCCGATTTCACACACCTCTATTTTGACTTCACACGCCTCTGTTCTGTGCCTTCACACACCTCCATTCTATGATTTCACACACTTCCATTCTGTGACTTCACACACTTCCATTCTATGACTTCACACACCTCATTTCTGCGTTGACACACCTCCATTCTGTGATTTCACACACCTCCAATCTGACTTCACACACGTCCATTCTATGACTTCACACAGCTAAATTCTGACTTCAAACCTACATTTGTGACTTCACACTCCACAATTTTGACTTCACACACCTCCATTCTGTGACTTCACACACCTCCATGCTGTGACTTCACACACATCCATTTTGACTTCACACACTTCCATTCTTTGACTTCACACACCTACATTCTGTGACTTCACACACCTCCATTCCATGACTTCACACACCTCCATTCTGTGACTTCACACACCTCCATTCTGACTTCACACACCTCCATTCTTTGACTTCACACACCTCCATTCTGTGACTTCACACACCTCCATTCTCAGTTCACACACCTCCATTCTGTGACTTCACACACCTCCATTCTGACTTCACACAGCTCCATTCTATGACTTCACACACCTCCATTCTGTGCATTCACACACCTCCATTCTATGACTTCACACACCTCCATTCTATGACTTCACACACCTCCATTCTGTGACTTCACACACCTCAATTCTGTGACTTCACACACCTCCATTATGACTTCACACACATCCATTCTGTGACTTCACACACCTCCAATCTGTTTTCACACAGCTCCATTCTATGACTTCACACACCTCCATTCTGTGACTTCACACACCTCCGTTCTGCCTTCAAACACCTCCATTCTATGACTTCACACACCTCCATTCTGACTTCACACACCTCCATTCTATGACTTCACACAACTCCATTCTGACTTCACACACCTCCATTCTGTGACTTCACAAACCTCCATTATATGACTTCACACCCCTCCATTCTGTGACTTCACACACCTCCATTCTATGACTTCACACACCTCCATTCTGTGACTTCACAAACCTACATTGTGACTTCACAGACCTCCATTCTATGAGTTCACACAAATGCATTATGAATTCACACACCTCCATTCTATGACTTCACACACCTCCATTCTGTCTTCACACACCTCCATTCTGACTTCACACACCTCAATTCTGTGACTTCACACACGTCCATTCTACGATTTTACACACCTCCATTCTGTGACTTCACACACCTCCATTCTATAACTTCACACACCTCCATTCTGTGACTTCACACACCTCCATTCTATGACTTCACACACCTCCATTCTATGACTTCACACACCTCCATTCTGTGACTTCACACACTTCCATTCTATGATTTCACACACCTCCATTCTGTGACTTCACACACCTCCATTCTATGACTTCACACACCTCCATTCTATAACTTAACACACCTACCTTGTGACTTCACACGTCCATTCTGTGAGTTCACACACATGCATTGGGCCTAAACACACCTCCATTCTATGACTTCACACACGTCCATTCTGTGACTTCACACGTCCATTGTATGATTTTACAAACCTCCATTCTGTGACTTCACACACCTCCATTCTATAACTTCACACACCTCCATTTTGTGACATCACACAACTCCATTCTATGACTTCACACACCTCCATTCTATGACATCACACACGTCCATTCTATGACTTCACACATCTCCATTCTGTGACTTCACACACCACCATTCTATGATTTCATACACCTCCATTCTGTGACTTCACACACCTCCATTCTATGACTTCACACACCTCCATTCTATAACTTAACACACCTATATTGTGACTTCACACACCTCTATTCTATGAGTTCACACACCTGCATTGTGACTTCACACACCTCCATTCTATGACTTCACCCACCAACCTTCCGACTTCACACACCTCCATTTTGACTTCACACGCCTCTGTTCTGTGCCTTCACACACCTCCATTCTATGATTTCACACACTTCCATTCTATGACTTCACACATCTCCATTCTATGACTTCACACACCTCATTTCTGAGTTGACACACCTCCATTCTGTGATTTCACACACCTCCAATCTGACTTCACACACCTCCATTCTATGACTTCACACAGCTAAATTCTGACTTCACACCTCCATTTGGGACTTCACACTCCACAATTTTGACTTCACACACTTCCATTCTTTGACTTCACACACCTCCATTCTGTGACTTCACACACCTCCATTCTATGGGTTCACACACCTCCATTCTGACTTCACACACCTCCATTCTATGGCTTCACACAGCTGCATTCTGACTTCAGACACCTTCATTCTGTGACTTCACACACCTCCATTCTGTGACTTCACACACCTCCATTCTGAGTTCACACGCCTCCATTTTGTGATTTCACACACCTCCATTCTGTGACTTCACACACCTCCATTCTATGACTTCACAAACCTAAATTCTATGACTTCACAAACCTCCATTCTATGACTTCACACACCTCCATTCTGTGACTTCACACACCTCCATTCTATGACTTCACACACCTCCAATCTGTGACTTCACACACCTGCATTCTATGACCTCACACACCTCCATTCTATGACTTCGCACACCTGCATTGTGACTTCACACACCTCCATTCTATGACCTCACACACCTCCATTCTGACTTCACACACCTCCATTCTATGACTTCACACACCTCCATTCTATGACTTCACACACCTCCATTCCATGACTTCACACACCTCCATTCTATGACTTCACACAACTCCATCTGACTTCACACACCTCCATTCCATGACTTCACACACCTCCATTCGATGAATTCACACACCTCCATTCTTTGACTTCATGCACCTCCATTCTATGATTTCACACAATTCCCTTCTATGAATTCACACACCTCCATTCTATGACTTCACACACCTCATTTCTGAGTTGACACACCTCCATTCTGTGATTTCACACACTTCCAATTTGACTTCACACACCCCCATTCTATGACTTCACACACCCCCATTGTGACATCACACTCTCCATTCTATGGGTTCACACACCTCCATTCTGACTTCACACACCTCTATTCTATGGCTTCACACAGCTGCATTCTGACTTCAGACACCTTCATTCTGTGACTTCACACACCTCCATTCTGTGACTTCACACACCTCCATTTTGACTTCACACACTTCCATTCTTTGACTTAACACACCTGCATTCTGTGACTTCACACACCACCACTGTTTGACTTCACACACCTGTATTTTTGGACTTCACACACCTCCATTCCATGACTTCACACATCTCCATTTTATGAGTTCACATACCTCCATTTTGACTTCACACACCTCCATTCTGAGTTCATTCACCTCAATTCCGTGACTTCACACACCTCAATTCTCACTTCACACACCTCCATTCTATGACTTCACACACCTCCATTCTATGACTTCACACACCTCCATTCTTTGACTTCACACACCTCCATTGTGAGTTCACACACCTCCATTCTGTGACTTCACACACCTCCATTCTGTGACTTCACACACCTCCATTCTGTAATTTCACGCACCTCCATTCTATTATTTCTCACACCTCCATTCTATTAATTCACACACCTCCATTCTGTGACTTCACACAACTCCATTCTATGACTTCCCACACCTCCATTCTGTGAGTTCACACACCTACATTCTGAGTTCACAAACCTCCATTCTGTGACTTAACGCAACTTCATTCTGTGACTGCACACACCTCCGTTCTATGAGTTCACACACCTCCATTCTATGACTTCACACACCTCCAGTATTTGACTTCACACCCCTCCATTCTGTGACTTCACACACCTCCATTCTATAACTTCACACACCTCCATTGTGACTTCCCACACCTCCAATCTGAGTTCACACACCTCCGTTCTGACTTCACACACTTCCATTCTATGACTTCACACATCTCCATTCTGTGACTTCACACACCTCAATTCTGTGACTTCACACGCCTCTATTATGATTTCACACACCTCCATTCTATGACTTCACACACATCCATTCTATGACTTCACACACCTAGATTCTGTGACTTCACACACCTCCATTCTGAGTTCACACATCTCCATTCTGTGACTTAACACACCTCCATTCTGTGACTTCACACACCTCCATTCTGAGTTCACACACCTCCATTCAGTGACTTCACACACCTCCATTCTATGACTTCACACACCTCCATTCTATGAGTTCACACACCCCCAGTCTTTCACTTCACACCCCTCCATTCTGTGACTTCACACACCTCCATTATGACTTCACAAACATCCATTCTATGACTTCACACACCTCCATTCTATGACTTCACACAGCTCCATTCTATGACTTCACACACCTCCATTCTGTGCCATCACACACCTCCATTCTATGACTTAACACACCTTCATTCTTACTTAACAAACATCCATTCTATGACTTCACACACCTCCATTCTATGACTTCACACACCTCCATTCTATGACTTCACACACCTCCATCCTATGATTTCACACACCTCCATTCGGAGTTCACACACCTCAATTCCGTGACTTCACACACCTCAATTCTCACTTCACACACCTCCATTCTATGACTTCACACACCTCCATTCTATGACTTCACACAATTCCATTCTATGACTTCACACACTCCATTCTTTGACTTCACACACCTCCATTGTGAGTTCACACACCTCCATTCTGTGACTTCACACACCTCCATTCTGTGACTTCACACACCTCCATTCTGTGACTTCACGCACCACTATTCTATGATTTCTCACACCGCCATTCTATTAATTCACACACCTCCATTCTGTGACTTCACACAACTCCATTCTATGACTTCCCACACCTCCATTCTGTGACTTCACACACCTACATTCTGAGTTCACAAACCTCCATTTTGTGACTTAACGCACCTTCATTCTGTGACTTCACACACCTCCATTCTATGACTTCACACACCTGCATTATATGAGTTCACACACCTCCAGTCTATGACTTCACACCCCTCCATTCTGTGACTTCACACACTTCCATTCTATAACTTCACACACCTCCATTGTGACTTCCCACACCTCCAATCTGAGTTCACACACCTCCGTTCTGACTTCACACACCTAGATTCTGTGACTTCACACACCTCCATTCTGACTTCACACACCTCCATTCCATGACTTCACACACCTCCATTCTATGACTTCACACAACTCCATCTGACTTCACACACCTCCATTCCATGACTTCACACACCTCCATTCGATGAATTCACACACCTCCATTCTTTGACTTCATGCACCTCCATTCTATGATTTCACACACTTCCCTTCTATGAATTCACACACCTCCATTCTATGACTTCACACACCTCATTTCTGAGTTGACACACCTCCATTCTGTGATTTCACACACCTCCAATTTGACTTCACACACCCCCATTATATGACTTCACACACCCCCATTGTGACTTCACACACTCCATTCTATGGGTTCACACACCTTCTTTCTGACTTCACACACCTCCATTCTATGGCTTCAGACAGCTGCATTCTGACTTCAGACACCTTCATTCTGTGACTTCACACACATCCATTCTGTGACTTCACACACCTCCATTCTGAGTTCACACGCTTCCATTTTGTGATTTCACACACCTCCATTCTGTGACTTCACACACCTCCATTCTATGACTTCACACACCTAAATTCTATGACTTCACAAACCTCCATTCTATGACTTCACACACCTCCATTCTGTGACTTCATACACCTCCATTCTATGACTTCACACACCTCCAATCTGTGACTTCACACACCTGCATTCTATGACCTCACATACCTCCATTCTATGACTTCACACACCTGCATTGTGACTTCACACACATGCATTATATGACCTCACACACCTCCATTCTGACTTCACACACCTCCATTCTATGACTTCACACACCTCCATTCTATGACTTCACACACCTCCATTCCATGACTTCACACACCTCCATTCTATGACTTCACACAACTCCATCTGACTTCACACACCTCCATTCCATGACTTCACACACCTCCCTTCGATGAATTCACACACCTCCATTCTTTGACTTCATGCACCTCCATTCTATGATTTCACACACTTCCCTTCTATGAATTCACACACCTCCATTCTATGACTTCACACACCTCATTTCTCAGTTGACACACCTCCATTCTGTGATTTCACACACCTCCAATTTGGCTTCACACACCCCCATTCTATGACTTCACACACCCCCATTGTGACTTCACACTCTCCATTCTATGGGTTCACACACCTCCATTCTGACTTCACACACCTCTATTCTATGGCTTCACACAGCTGCATTCTGACTTCAGACACCTTCATTCTGTGACTTCACACACCTCCATTCTGTGACTTCACACACCTCCATTTTGACTTCACACACTTCCATTCTTTGACTTAACACACCTGCATTCTGTGACTTCACACACCACCATTGTTTGACTTCACACACCTATATTCTTGGACTTCACACACATCCATTCCATGACTTCACACATCTCCATTTTATGAGTTCACATACCTCCATTTTGACTTCACACACCTCCATTCTATGACTTCACACACTTTCATTCTACTTCAGAAATATCCTATCTATGACTTCACACACCTCCATTCTATGACTTCACAAACCTCCATTCTGTGACTTCACACACCTCCATTCTGAGTTCATACACCTCAATTCCGTGACTTCACACACCTCAATTCTCACTTCACACACCTCCATTCTATGACTTCACACACCTCCATTCTATGACTTCACACACCTCCATTCTTTGACTTCACACACCTCCATTGTGAGTTCACACACCTCCATTCTGTGACGTCACACACCTCCATTCTGTGACTTCACACACCTCAATTCTGTAACTTCACGCAAGTCCATTCTATTATTTCTCACACCTCCATTCTATTAATTCACACACCTCCATTCTGTGACTTCACACAACTCCATTCTATGATTCCCACACCTCCATTCTGTGAGTTCACAAACCTCCATTCTGAGTTCACAAACCTCCATTCTGTGACTTAACGCACCTGCATTCTGTGACTTCACACACCTGCGTTCTATGAGTTCACACACCTCCATTCTATGACTTCACACACCTCCAGTATTTGACTTCACACCCCTCCATTCTGTGACTTCACACACCTCCATTCTATAACTTCACACACCTCCATTGTGACTTCCCACACCTCCAATCTGAGTTCACACACCTCCGTTCTGACTTCACACACTTCCATTCTATGACTTCACACACCTCCATTCTGTGACTTCACACACCTCAATTCTGTGACTTCACACGCCTCTATTATGACTTCACACACCTCCATTCTATGACTTCACACACATCCATTCTATGACTTCACACACCTAGATTCTGTGACTTCACACACCTCCATTCTGAGTTCACACATCTCCATTCTGTGACTTAACACACCTCCATTCTGTGACTTCACACACCTCCATTCTGAGTTCACACACCTCCATTCTGTGACTTCACACACCTCCATTCTATGACTTCACACACCTCCATTCTATGAGTTCACACACCTCCAGTCTTTCACTTCACACCCCTCCATTCTGTGACTTCACACACCTCCATTATGACTTCACAAACATCCATTCTATGACTTCACACACCTCCATTCTATGACTTCACACAGCTCCATTCTATGACTTCACACACCTCCATTCTGTGCCTTCACACACATCCATTCTATGACTTAACACACCTTTATTCTTACTTAACAAACATCCATTCTATGACTTCACACACCTCCATTCTATGACTTCACACACCTCCATTCTATGACTTCACACACCTCCATCCTGTGACTTCACGCACCTCAATTCTGTGACTTCACACACCTCCATTATGACTTCACAAACATCCATTCTATGACTTCACACACCTCCATTCTATGACTTCACACACCTCAGTTCTGTGACTTCACACACCTCCATTCTGAGTTCACACACCTCCATTCTGTGACTTCACACACCTCCAATCTGACTTCACACAGCTCCATTCTATGACTTCACACACCTCCATTCTGTGACTTCACACACCTCCATTATGACTTCACACACATCCATTCTATGACTTCACACACCTCCATTCTATGACTTCACACACCTCCATTCTGTGACTTCGCACACCTCCATTCTGACTTCACACCGCTCCATTCTATGACTTCACACACCTCCATTCTGTGACATCACACACCGCCATTCTGAGTTCAAACACCTCCGTTCTGTGACTTAACACACCTCCATTCTGTGACTTCACACACCTCCATTCTATGACTTCACACTCCTCCATTCTGTGACTTCACACACCTCCATTCTGACTTCAAACACCTCCGTTCTGTGACTTAACACACCTCCATTCTGTGACTTCACACACCACAATTCTCACTTCACACACCTCCATTCTATGACTTCACACAATTCCATTCTATGACTTCACACACTCCATTCTTTGACTTCACACACCTCCATTGTGAGTTCACACACCTCCATTCTGTGACTTCACACACCTCCATTCTGTGACTTCACACAGCTCCATTCTCTGACTTCCCACACCTCCATTCTATGATTTCAAACACCTCCATTCTATGACTTCACACACCTCCATTCTGTGACTTCACACACCTCCATTCTGACTTCAAACACCTCCGTTCTGTGACTTAACACACCTCCATTCTGTGACTTCACACACCTCCATTCTGAGTTCACACACCTCCATTCTGTGACTTCACACACCTCCATTCTGACTTCACACACCTCCATTCTATGACTTCACACACCTCCATTCTGTGCCTTCACACACCTCCATTCTATGACTTAACACACCTTCATTCTTACTTAACAAACATCCATTCTATGACTTCACAAACCTCGATTCTGTGACTTCACACACCTCCATTCTATGACCTCACACACCTCCATTCTATGACTTCGCACACCTGCATTGTGACTTCACACACCTCCATTCTATGAGTTCACACACCTCCATTCTGACTTCACACACCTCCATTCTATGACTTGACACACCTCCATTCTGACTTCACACACCTCCATTCTATGACTTCGCACACCTGCATTGTGACTTCACACACCTCCATTCTATGAGTTCACACACCTCCATCCTGACTTCACACACCTCCATTCTGACTTCATAAACCTCAATTCTTTGACTTCACACACCTCCATTCTATGATTTCACACACTTCCATTCTATGAATTCACACACCTCCATTCTATGACTTCACTCACCTCATTTCTGAGTTGACACACCTCCATTCTGTGATTTCACACACCTCCAATTTGACTTCACACACCCCCATTCTATGACTTCACACACCCCCATTGTGACTTCACACACTTCATTCTATGAGTTCACACACCTTCATTCTGTCTTCACACACCTCCATTCTATGGCTTCACACAGCTGCATTCTGACTTCAGACACCTTCATTCTGTGACTTCACACACCTCCATTCTGTGACTACACACACCTACATTTTGACTTCACACACTTCCATTCTTTGACTTAACACACCTGCATTCTGTGACTTCACACACCACCATTGTTTGACTTCACACACCTATATTCTTGGACTTCACACACCTCCATTCTGTGACTTCATACACCTCCATTCTATGACTTCACACACCTCCAATCTGTGACTTCACACACCTGCATTCTATGACCTCACATACCTCCATTCTATGACTTCACACACCTGCATTGTGACTTCACACACATGCATTATATGACCTCACACACCTCCATTCTGACTTCACACACCTCCATTCTATGACTTCACACACCTCCATTCTATGACTTCACACACCTCCATTCCATGACTTCACACACCTCCATTCTATGACTTCACACAACTCCATCTGACTTCACACACCTCCATTCCATGACTTCACACACCTCCCTTCGATGAATTCACACACCTCCATTCTTTGACTTCATGCACCTCCATTCTATGATTTCACACACTTCCCTTCTATGAATTCACACACCTCCATTCTATGACTTCACACACCTCATTTCTCAGTTGACACACCTCCATTCTGTGATTTCACACACCTCCAATTTGGCTTCACACACCCCCATTCTATGACTTCACACACCCCCATTGTGACTTCACACTCTCCATTCTATGGGTTCACACACCTCCATTCTGACTTCACACACCTCTATTCTATGGCTTCACACAGCTGCATTCTGACTTCAGACACCTTCATTCTGTGACTTCACACACCTCCATTCTGTGACTTCACACACCTCCATTTTGACTTCACACACTTCCATTCTTTGACTTAACACACCTGCATTCTGTGACTTCACACACCACCATTGTTTGACTTCACACACCTATATTCTTGGACTTCACACACATCCATTCCATGACTTCACACATCTCCATTTTATGAGTTCACATACCTCCATTTTGACTTCACACACCTCCATTCTATGACTTCACACACTTTCATTCTACTTCAGAAATATCCTATCTATGACTTCACACACCTCCATTCTATGACTTCACAAACCTCCATTCTGTGACTTCACACACCTCCATTCTGAGTTCATACACCTCAATTCCGTGACTTCACACACCTCAATTCTCACTTCACACACCTCCATTCTATGACTTCACACACCTCCATTCTATGACTTCACACACCTCCATTCTTTGACTTCACACACCTCCATTGTGAGTTCACACACCTCCATTCTGTGACGTCACACACCTCCATTCTGTGACTTCACACACCTCAATTCTGTAACTTCACGCAAGTCCATTCTATTATTTCTCACACCTCCATTCTATTAATTCACACACCTCCATTCTGTGACTTCACACAACTCCATTCTATGATTCCCACACCTCCATTCTGTGAGTTCACAAACCTCCATTCTGAGTTCACAAACCTCCATTCTGTGACTTAACGCACCTGCATTCTGTGACTTCACACACCTGCGTTCTATGAGTTCACACACCTCCATTCTATGACTTCACACACCTCCAGTATTTGACTTCACACCCCTCCATTCTGTGACTTCACACACCTCCATTCTATAACTTCACACACCTCCATTGTGACTTCCCACACCTCCAATCTGAGTTCACACACCTCCGTTCTGACTTCACACACTTCCATTCTATGACTTCACACACCTCCATTCTGTGACTTCACACACCTCAATTCTGTGACTTCACACGCCTCTATTATGACTTCACACACCTCCATTCTATGACTTCACACACATCCATTCTATGACTTCACACACCTAGATTCTGTGACTTCACACACCTCCATTCTGAGTTCACACATCTCCATTCTGTGACTTAACACACCTCCATTCTGTGACTTCACACACCTCCATTCTGAGTTCACACACCTCCATTCTGTGACTTCACACACCTCCATTCTATGACTTCACACACCTCCATTCTATGAGTTCACACACCTCCAGTCTTTCACTTCACACCCCTCCATTCTGTGACTTCACACACCTCCATTATGACTTCACAAACATCCATTCTATGACTTCACACACCTCCATTCTATGACTTCACACAGCTCCATTCTATGACTTCACACACCTCCATTCTGTGCCTTCACACACATCCATTCTATGACTTAACACACCTTTATTCTTACTTAACAAACATCCATTCTATGACTTCACACACCTCCATTCTATGACTTCACACACCTCCATTCTATGACTTCACACACCTCCATCCTGTGACTTCACGCACCTCAATTCTGTGACTTCACACACCTCCATTATGACTTCACAAACATCCATTCTATGACTTCACACACCTCCATTCTATGACTTCACACACCTCAGTTCTGTGACTTCACACACCTCCATTCTGAGTTCACACACCTCCATTCTGTGACTTCACACACCTCCAATCTGACTTCACACAGCTCCATTCTATGACTTCACACACCTCCATTCTGTGACTTCACACACCTCCATTATGACTTCACACACATCCATTCTATGACTTCACACACCTCCATTCTATGACTTCACACACCTCCATTCTGTGACTTCGCACACCTCCATTCTGACTTCACACCGCTCCATTCTATGACTTCACACACCTCCATTCTGTGACATCACACACCGCCATTCTGAGTTCAAACACCTCCGTTCTGTGACTTAACACACCTCCATTCTGTGACTTCACACACCTCCATTCTATGACTTCACACTCCTCCATTCTGTGACTTCACACACCTCCATTCTGACTTCAAACACCTCCGTTCTGTGACTTAACACACCTCCATTCTGTGACTTCACACACCACAATTCTCACTTCACACACCTCCATTCTATGACTTCACACAATTCCATTCTATGACTTCACACACTCCATTCTTTGACTTCACACACCTCCATTGTGAGTTCACACACCTCCATTCTGTGACTTCACACACCTCCATTCTGTGACTTCACACAGCTCCATTCTCTGACTTCCCACACCTCCATTCTATGATTTCAAACACCTCCATTCTATGACTTCACACACCTCCATTCTGTGACTTCACACACCTCCATTCTGACTTCAAACACCTCCGTTCTGTGACTTAACACACCTCCATTCTGTGACTTCACACACCTCCATTCTGAGTTCACACACCTCCATTCTGTGACTTCACACACCTCCATTCTGACTTCACACACCTCCATTCTATGACTTCACACACCTCCATTCTGTGCCTTCACACACCTCCATTCTATGACTTAACACACCTTCATTCTTACTTAACAAACATCCATTCTATGACTTCACAAACCTCGATTCTGTGACTTCACACACCTCCATTCTATGACCTCACACACCTCCATTCTATGACTTCGCACACCTGCATTGTGACTTCACACACCTCCATTCTATGAGTTCACACACCTCCATTCTGACTTCACACACCTCCATTCTATGACTTGACACACCTCCATTCTGACTTCACACACCTCCATTCTATGACTTCGCACACCTGCATTGTGACTTCACACACCTCCATTCTATGAGTTCACACACCTCCATCCTGACTTCACACACCTCCATTCTGACTTCATAAACCTCAATTCTTTGACTTCACACACCTCCATTCTATGATTTCACACACTTCCATTCTATGAATTCACACACCTCCATTCTATGACTTCACTCACCTCATTTCTGAGTTGACACACCTCCATTCTGTGATTTCACACACCTCCAATTTGACTTCACACACCCCCATTCTATGACTTCACACACCCCCATTGTGACTTCACACACTTCATTCTATGAGTTCACACACCTTCATTCTGTCTTCACACACCTCCATTCTATGGCTTCACACAGCTGCATTCTGACTTCAGACACCTTCATTCTGTGACTTCACACACCTCCATTCTGTGACTACACACACCTACATTTTGACTTCACACACTTCCATTCTTTGACTTAACACACCTGCATTCTGTGACTTCACACACCACCATTGTTTGACTTCACACACCTATATTCTTGGACTTCACACACCTCCATTCCATGACTTCACACATCTCCATTTTATGAGTTCACACACCTCCATTTTGACTTCACACACCTCCATTCTACGACTTCACCCACCTTCATTCTACTTCAGAAACATCCATTCTATGATTTCACACACGTCCATTCTATGACTTCACAAACCTCCAGTCTGTGACTTCACACACCTCCACTCTGAGTTCACACACCTCAATTCAGTGACTTCACACACCTCAATTCTCACTTCACACACCTCCATTCTATGACTTCACACAATTAAATTCTATGACTTCACACACTCCATTCTTTGACTTCACACACCACCATTGTGAGTTCACACACCTCCCTTCTGTGACTTCACACACCTCCATTCTGTGACTTCACACTCCTCCATTCTGTGACTTCACGCACCTCCATTCTTTGATTTCTCACACCTCCTTTCTATTAATTCACACACCTCCATTCTGTGACTTCACACAACTCCATCCTATGACTTCCCATACCTCCATTCTGTGACTTAACGCACCTTCATTCTGTGACTTCACACACCTCCATTCTATGACTTCACACACATCCATTATTTGAGTTCACACACCTCCAGTCTTTGACTTCACACCCCTCCATTCTGTGACTTCACACACCTCCATTCTGTGACTCCACACCTCCATTCTGACTTCACACAGCTCCATTCTATGATTTCACACACCTCCGTTCTGTGCCTTCACACACCTCCATTCTATGACTTAACACACCTTCATTCTTACTTAACAAACATCCATTCTATGACTTCACAAACCTCCATTCTGTGACTTCACACACCTCCATTCTATGACCTCACACACCTCCATTCTATGACTTCGCACACCTGCATTGTGACTTCACACACCTCCATTCTATGAGTTCACACACCTCCATTCTGACTTCACACACCTCCATTCTATGACTTGACACACCTCCATTCTGACTTCACACACCTCCATTCTATGACTTCACACAACTCCATCTGACTTCACACACCTCCATTCCATGACTTCACACACCTCCATTTGATGAATTCACACACCTCCATTCTTTGACTTCATGCACCTCCATTCTATGAGTTCACACACCTCCATTCTGTGATTTCACACACCTCCATTCTGTGACTTCACACACCTTTAGTGTTTGACTTCACACACCTCCATTCTTTGCCTTCACACACCTCCAATCCATGACTTCACACACCTCCATTCTATGAGTTCACACTTCCATTCTATCAGTTCACAAACCTCCATTTTGACTTCACACACCTCCATTCTTTGACTTCATACAGTTTCATTCTCACTTCAGAAACATCTATTCTATGACTTCACACACCTACATTCTATGACTTCACAAACCTCCTTTCTGTGACCACACACCTCCATTCTGAGTTCCCACCCCTCCATTCTGTGACTTCATCCACCTCCATCCTGACTTCACAAACCTCAATTCTTTGACTTCACACACCTCCATTCTATGATTTCACACACTTCCCTTCTATGAATTCACACACCTCCATTCTATGACTTCACACACCTCATTTCTGAGTTGACACACCTCCATTCTGTGATTTCACACACCTCCAATTTGACTTCACACACCCCAACTCTATGACTTCACACACCCCCATTGTGACTTCACACACTCCATTCTATGAGTTCACACACCTCCATTCTGACTTCACACACCTCCATTCTATGGCTTCACACAGCTGCATTCTGACTTCAGACACCTTCATTCTGTGACTTCACACACCTCCATTCTGTGACTTCACACACCTCCATTTTGACTTCACACACTTCCATTCTTTGACTTAACACACCTGCATTCTGTGACTTCACACACCACCATTGTTTGACTTCACACACCTATATTCTTGGACTTCACACACCTCCATTCCATGCCTTCACACATCTCCATTTTCTGAGTTCACACACCTCCATTTTGACTTCACACACCTCCATTCTATGACTTCACACACCTTCATTCTACTTCAGAAACATCCATTTTATGACTTCACACACCTCCATTCTATGACTTCACATACTTCCATTCTGTGACTTCACACGCCTCCTTTCCTAGTTCACACACCTCAATTCCGTGACTTCACACACCTCCATTCTGACTTCACACACCTCCATTCTATGACTTCACACAATTCCATTCTATGACTTCACACACTCCATTCTTTGACTTCACAAACCTCCATTGTGAGTTCACACACCTCCATTCTGTGACTTCACACACCTCCATTCTGTGACTTCACACACCTCCATTCTGTGACTTCACGCACCTCCATTCTATGATTTCTCACACCTCCATTCTATTAATTCACACACCTCCATTCTGTGACTCCACACAACTCCATTCTATGACTTCCCACACCTCCATTCTGTGACTTCACACACCTCCATTCTGAGTTCACAAACCTCCATTCTGTGACTTAACGCACCTTCATTCTGTTACTTCACAAACCTCCATTCTATGACTTCACACTCCTCCATTCTATGAGTTCACACACCTCCAGTATTTGACTTCACACGCCTCCATTCTGTGACTTCACACACCTCCATTCTATAACTTCACACACCTCCATTGTGAATTCCCACACCTCCAATCTGAGTTCACACACCTCCGTTCCGACTTCACACACTTCCATTCTATGACTTCACACACCTCCGTTCTGTGACTTCACACTCCTCAATTCTGTGACTTTACACGCCTCCATTATGACTTCACACACCTCCATTCTATGACTTCACACACCTCCATTCTATGATTTCACACACCTCCATTCTGAGTTCACACACCTCAATTCCGTGACTTCACACACCTCAATTCTCACTTCACACACCTCCATTCTATAACTTCACACACCTCCATTCTATGACTTCACACAATTCCATTCTATGACTTCACACACTCCATTCTTTGACTTCACACACCTCCATTCTGTGACTTCACACACCTCCATTCTGTGACTTCACGCACCTCCATTCTATGATTTCTCACACCGCCATTCTATTAATTCACACACCTCCATTCTGTGACTTCACACAACTCCATTCTATGACTTCCCACACCTCCATTCTGTGACTTCACACACCTACATTCTGAGTTCACAAACCTCCATTTTGTGACTTAACGCACCTTCATTCTGTGACTTCACACACCTCCATTCTATGACTTCACACACCTCCATTCTATGAGTTCAAACACCTCCAGTCTATGACTTCACACCCCTCCATTCTGTGACTTCACACACCTCCATTCTATAACTTCACACACCTCCATTGTGACTTACCACACCTCCAATCTGAGTTCACACACCTCCGTTTTGACTTCACACACCTAGATTCTGTGACTTCACACACCTCCATTCTGAGTTCACACACCTCCACTCTGTGACTTAACACACCTCCATTCTGTGACTTCACACACCTCCATTCTGAGTTCACACACCTCCATTCTGTGACTTCACACACCTCCATTCTGACTTCACACAGCTCCATTCTATGACTTCACACACCTCCATTCTGTGCCTTCACACACCTCCATTGTATGACTTAACACACCTTCATTCTTACTTAACAAACATCCATTCTATGACTTCACACACCTCCATTCTATGACTTCTCACACCTCCATTGTATGACTTCACACACCTCCATTCTGTGACTTCACACACCTCAATTCTGTGACTTCACACACCTCCATTATGACTTCACACACCTCCATTCTCTGACGACAAACACCTCCATTCTGTGACTTCACACACCTCCATTCTATGACTTCACACACTCCATTCTTTGACTTCACAAACCTCCATTGTGAGTTCACACACCTCCATTCTGTGACTTCACACACCTCCATTCTGTGACTTCACATACCTCCATTCTGTGACTTCACGCACCTCCATTCTATGATTTCTCACACCTCCATTCTATTAATTCACACACCTCCATTCTGTGACTCCACACAACTCCATTCTATGACTTCCCATACCTCCATTCTGTGACTTCACACACCTCCATTCTGAGTTCACAAACCTCTATTCTGTGACTTAACGCACCTTCATTCTGTTACTTCACACACCTCCATTCTATGACTTCACACTCCTCCATTCTATGAGTTCACACACCTCCAGTCTTTGACTTCACACCCCTCCATTCTGTGACTTCACACACCTCCATTCTATAACTTCACACACCTCCATTGTGACTTCCCACACCTCAAATCTGAGTTCACACACCTCCGTTCTGACTTCACACACTTCAATTCTATGACTTCACACACCTCCGTTCTGTGACTTCACACACCTCAATTCTGTGACTTCACACGCCTCCATTATGACTTCACATACCTCCATTCTATGACTTCACACACCTCCATTCTATGATTTCACACACCTCCATTCTGAGTTCACACACCTCAATTCCGTGACTTCACACACCTCAATTCTCACTTCACACACCTCCATTCTATGACTTCACACACCTCCATTCTATGACTTCACACAATTCCATTCTATGACTTCACACACCTCCATTCTATGATTTCACACACCCCCCTTGTGTGACTTCACACACCTCCATTCTATGACTTTACACACCTCCATTATGTGACTTCACACACCTCCATTCTGAGTTCACACGCCTCCATTTTGTGATTTCACACACCTCCATTCTGTGACTTCACACACCTCCATTCTATGAATTCACACACCTCCATTCTGTGACTTCACACACCTGCATTCTATGACCTCACACACCTCCATTCTATGACTTCGCACACCTGCATTGTGACTTCACACACCTCCATTCTATGAGTTCGCACACCTCCTTTCTGACTTCACACACCTCCATTCTATGACTTCACACACCTCCATTCTGACTTCACACACCTCCATTCCATGACTTCAGGCACCTCCATTCTATGACTTCACAAACCTAAATTCTATGACTTCACAAACCTCCATTCTATGACTTCACACACCTCCATTCTGTGACTTCACACACCTCCATTCTATGACTTCACACACCTCCATTCTGTGACTTCACACACCTGCATTCTATGACCTCACACACCTCCATTCTATGACTTCGCACACCTGCATTCTGACTTCACACACCTCCATTCTATGACTTCACACAACTCCATCTGACTTCACACACCTCCATTCCATGACTTCACACACCTCCATTCGATGAATTCACACACCTCCGTTCTTTGACTTCAGGCCCCTCCATTCTATGAGTTCACACACCTCCATTCTGTGAGTTCACACACGTTTATTGTTTGACTTCACACACCTCCATTCTTTGACTTCACACACCTCCAATCCATGACTTCACACACCTCCATTCTATGAGTTCAAACACCTCCATTCTATGAGTTCACACACCTCCATTTTGACTTCACACACCTCCATTCTTTGACTTCATACACATTCATTCTCACTTCAGAAACATCCATTCTATGATTTCACACAACTCCATTCTATGACTTCACAAACCTCCATTCTATGAGTTCACACACCTCCAGTCTTTGACTTCACACCCCTCCATTCTGTGACTTCACATACCTCCATTCTATAACTTCACACACCTCCATTGTGACTTCCCACACCTCCAGTCTGAGATCACACACCTCCATTTTGACTTCACACACCTCCATTATATGACTTCACACACCTTCATTCTTACTTCAGAAACATCCATTCTATTACTTCACGCACTTCCATTCTATGACTTCACACTCCTCATTTCTGAGTTGACACACCTCCATTCTGTGATTTCACACACCTCCAATTTGACTTCACACACCCCCATTCTATGACTTCACACACCCCCATTGTGACTTCACACACTCCATTCTATGAGTTCACACACCTCCATTCGGACTTCACACACCTCCATTCTATGACTTCACACAGCTGCATTCTGACTTCAGACACCTCCATTTGTGACTTCACACACCACAATTTTGACTTCAAACACCTTCATTCTGTGACTGAACACACCTCCATTCTGTGACTTCAAACACCTCCATTTTGACTTCACACACTTCCATTCTTTGACTTAACACACCTGCATTCTCTGACTTCACACACCACCATTGTTTGACTTCACACACCTATATTCTTGGACTTCACACACCTCCATTCCATGACTTCACACATCTACATTTTATGAGTTCACACACCTCCATTTTCACTACACACCTCCATTCTATGAGTTCACACATCTTCATTCTACTTCAAAAACATCCATTCTATGACTTCACACACCTCCATTCTGAGTTCACACACCTCTATTCTGTGACTTCACACACCTCCATTTTGACGTCACACACTTCCATTCTTTGACTTAACACACCTGCATTCTGTGACTTCACACACCACCATTGTTTGACTTCACACACCTATATTCTTGGACTTCACACACCTCCATTCCATGAGTTCACAAATCTCCATTTTATGAGTTCACACACCTCCATTTTGACTTCACACACCTCCATTCTATGACTTCACACACCTTCATTCTACTTCAGAAACATCCATTCTATGACTTCACACACCTCCTTTCTATGACTTCACAAACCTCCATTCTGTGACTTCACAAACCTTCATTCTCACTTCAGAAACATCCATTCTATGACTTCACGCACCTGCATTCTATGACTTCACAAACCTCCGTTCTGTGACCACACACCTCCATTCTGAGTTCCCACACCTCCATTCTGTGACTTCACCCACCTCCATCGTGACTTCACACACCTCCATTCTGACTTCACAAACCTCAATTCTTTGACTTCACACACCTCCATTCTGTGACTTCACACACCTCCATTTTGACTTCACACACTTCCATTCTATGAATTCACACACCTCCATTCTATGACTTCACATACCTCATTTCTGAGTTGACACACCTCCATTCTGTGATTTCACACACCTCCAATTTGACTTCACACACCCCCATTCTATGGCTTCTCACAGGTGCATTCTGACTTCAGACACCTCCATTCTGTGACTTCACACACCTCCATTCTGTGACTTCACACACCTCCATTTTGACTTCACACACTTCCATTCTTTGACTTAACACACCTGCATTCTGTGACTTCACACACCACCATTGTTTGACTTCACACACCTATATTCTTGGACTTCACACACCTCCATTCCATGACTTCACACATCTCCATTTTATGAGTTCACACACCTCCATTCTGACTTCACACACCTCCATTCTATGGCTTCACACAGCTGCATTCTGACTTCAGACACCTTCATTCTGTGACTTCACACACCGCCATTCTGTGACTTCACACACCTCCATTTTTACTTCACACACTTCCATTCTTTGACTTAACACACCTGCATTCTCTGACTTCACACACCACCATTGTTTGACTTCACACACCTATATTCTTGGACTTCACACACCTCCATTCCATGACTTCACACATCTACATTTTATGAGTTCACACACCTCCATTTTCACTACACACCTCCATTCTATGAGTTCACACATCTTCATTCTACTTCAAAAACATCCATTCTATGACTTCACACACCTCCATTCTGAGTTCACACACCTCTATTCTGTGACTTCACACACCTCCATTTTGACGTCACACACTTCCATTCTTTGACTTAACACACCTGCATTCTGTGACTTCACACACCACCATTGTTTGACTTCACACACCTATATTCTTGGACTTCACACACCTCCATTCCATGAGTTCACAAATCTCCATTTTATGAGTTCACACACCTCCATTTTGACTTCACACACCTCCATTCTATGACTTCACACACCTTCATTCTACTTCAGAAACATCCATTCTATGACTTCACACACCTCCTTTCTATGACTTCACAAACCTCCATTCTGTGACTTCACACACCTTCATTCTCACTTCAGAAACATCCATTCTATGACTTCACGCACCTGCATTCTATGACTTCACAAACCTCCGTTCTGTGACCACACACCTCCATTCTGAGTTCCCACACCTCCATTCTGTGACTTCACCCACCTCCATCGTGACTTCACACACCTCCATTCTGACTTCACAAACCTCAATTCTTTGACTTCACACACCTCCATTCTGTGACTTCACACACCTCCATTTTGACTTCACACACTTCCATTCTATGAATTCACACACCTCCATTCTATGACTTCACATACCTCATTTCTGAGTTGACACACCTCCATTCTGTGATTTCACACACCTCCAATTTGACTTCACACACCCCCATTCTATGGCTTCTCACAGGTGCATTCTGACTTCAGACACCTCCATTCTGTGACTTCACACACCTCCATTCTGTGACTTCACACACCTCCATTTTGACTTCACACACTTCCATTCTTTGACTTAACACACCTGCATTCTGTGACTTCACACACCACCATTGTTTGACTTCACACACCTATATTCTTGGACTTCACACACCTCCATTCCATGACTTCACACATCTCCATTTTATGAGTTCACACACCTCCATTCTGACTTCACACACCTCCATTCTATGGCTTCACACAGCTGCATTCTGACTTCAGACACCTTCATTCTGTGACTTCACACACCGCCATTCTGTGACTTCACACACCTCCATTTTTACTTCACACACTTCCATTCTTTGACTTAACACACCTGCATTCTCTGACTTCACACACCACCATTGTTTGACTTCACACACCTATATTCTTGGACTTCACACACCTCCATTCCATGACTTCACACATCTACATTTTATGAGTTCACACACCTCCATTTTCACTACACACCTCCATTCTATGAGTTCACACATCTTCATTCTACTTCAAAAACATCCATTCTATGACTTCACACACCTCCATTCTGAGTTCACACACCTCTATTCTGTGACTTCACACACCTCCATTTTGACGTCACACACTTCCATTCTTTGACTTAACACACCTGCATTCTGTGACTTCACACACCACCATTGTTTGACTTCACACACCTATATTCTTGGACTTCACACACCTCCATTCCATGAGTTCACAAATCTCCATTTTATGAGTTCACACACCTCCATTTTGACTTCACACACCTCCATTCTATGACTTCACACACCTTCATTCTACTTCAGAAACATCCATTCTATGACTTCACACACCTCCTTTCTATGACTTCACAAACCTCCATTCTGTGACTTCACACACCTTCATTCTCACTTCAGAAACATCCATTCTATGACTTCACGCACCTGCATTCTATGACTTCACAAACCTCCGTTCTGTGACCACACACCTCCATTCTGAGTTCCCACACCTCCATTCTGTGACTTCACCCACCTCCATCGTGACTTCACACACCTCCATTCTGACTTCACAAACCTCAATTCTTTGACTTCACACACCTCCATTCTGTGACTTCACACACCTCCATTTTGACTTCACACACTTCCATTCTATGAATTCACACACCTCCATCCTATGACTTCACATACCTCATTTCTGAGTTGACACACCTCCATTCTGTGATTTCACACACCTCCAATTTGACTTCACACACCCCCATTCTATGGCTTCTCACAGGTGCATTCTGACTTCAGACACCTCCATTCTGTGACTTCACACACCTCCATTCTGTGACTTCACACACCTCCATTTTGACTTCACACACTTCCATTCTTTGACTTAACACACCTGCATTCTGTGACTTCACACACCACCATTGTTTGACTTCACACACCTATATTCTTGGACTTCACACACCTCCATTCCATGACTTCACACATCTCCATTTTATGAGTTCACACACCTCCATTCTGACTTCACACACCTCCATTCTATGGCTTCACACAGCTGCATTCTGACTTCAGACACCTTCATTCTGTGACTTCACACACCGCCATTCTGTGACTTCACACACCTCCATTTTGACTTCACACACTTCCATTCTTTGACTTAACACACCTGCATTCTCTGACTTCACACACCACCATTGTTTGACTTCAGACACCTATATTCTTGGACTTCACACACCTCCATTCCATGACTTCACACATCTCCATTTTATGAGTTCACACACCTCCATTTGCACTTAACACACCTCCATTCTATGACTTCACAAACCTCCATTCTTTGACTTCACACACCTCCATTCTGAGTTCACACACCTCAATTCCGTGACTTCACACACCTCAATTCTCACTTCACACACCTCCATTCTATGACTTCACACAATTCCATTCTATGACTTCACACACCTCCATTCTTTGACTTCACACACCTCCATTGTGATTTCACACACCTCCATTCTGTGACTTCACACACCTCCATACTTTGACTTGACACACCTCCATTCTGTGACTTCACACACCTCCATTTTGACTTCACACACTTCCATTCTTTGACTTAACACACCTGCATTCTGTGACTTCACACACCACCATTGTTTGACTTCACACACCTATATTCTTGGACTTCACACACCTCCATTCCATGACTTCACACATCTCCATTTCATGAGTTCACACACCTCCATTTTGACTTCACACACCTCCATTCTATGACTTCACACACATTCATTCTACTTCAGAAACATCCATTCTATGATTTCACACACCTCCATTCTATGACTTCACAAACCTCAATTCTGTGACTTCACACACCTCCATTCTGAGTTCACACACCTCAATTCAGTGACTTCACACACCTCAATTCTCACTTCACACACCTCCATTCTGTGACTTCACACACCTCCATTCTGACTTCACACAGCTCCATTCTATGACTTCACACACCTCCATTCTGTGCCTTCACACACCTCCATTGTATGACTTAACACACCTTCATTCTTACTTAACAAACATCCATTCTATGACTTCACACACCTCCATTCTATGACTTCTCACACCTCCATTCTATGACTTCACACACCTCCATTCTGTGACTTCACACACCTCAATTCTGTGACTTCACACACCTCCATTATGACTTCACACACCTCCATTCTCTGACGACAAACACCTCCATTCTGTGACTTCACACACCTCCATTCTATGACTTCACACACTCCATTCTTTGACTTCACAAACCTCCATTGTGAGTTCACACACCTCCATTCTGTGACTTCACACACCTCCATTCTGTGACTTCACATACCTCCATTCTGTGACTTCACGCACCTCCATTCTATGATTTCTCACACCTCCATTCTATTAATTCACACACCTCCATTCTGTGACTCCACACAACTCCATTCTATGACTTCCCATACCTCCATTCTGTGACTTCACACACCTCCATTCTGAGTTCACAAACCTCTATTCTGTGACTTAACGCACCTTCATTCTGTTACTTCACACACCTCCATTCTATGACTTCACACTCCTCCATTCTATGAGTTCACACACCTCCAGTCTTTGACTTCACACCCCTCCATTCTGTGACTTCACACACCTCCATTGTGACTTCCCACACCTCAAATCTGAGTTCACACACCTCCGTTCTGACTTCACACACTTCAATTCTATGACTTCACACACCTCCGTTCTGTGACTTCACAGACCTCAATTCTGTGACTTCACACGCCTCCATTATGACTTCACACACCTCCATTCTATGACTTCACACACCTCCATTCTATGATTTCACACACCTCCATTCTGAGTTCACACACCTCAATTCCGTGACTTCACACACCTCAATTCTCACTTCACACACCTCCATTCTATGACTTCACACAATTCCATTCTATGACTTCACACACCTCCATTCTTTGACTTCACACACCTCCATTGTGATTTCACACACCTCCATTCTGTGACTTCACACACCTCCATACTGTGACTTGACACACCTCCATTCTGTGACTTCACACACCTCCATTTTGACTTCACACACTTCCATTCTTTGACTTAACACACCTGCATTCTGTGACTTCACACACCACCATTGTTTGACTTCACACACCTATATTCTTGGACTTCACACACCTCCATTCCATGACTTCACACATCTCCATTTTATGAGTTCACACACCTCCATTTTGACTTCACACACCTCCATTCTATGACTTCACACACATTCATTCTACTTCAGAAACATCCATTCTATGATTTCACACACCTCCATTCTATGACTTCACAAACCTCCATTCTGTGACTTCACACACCTCCATTCTGAGTTCACACACCTCAATTCAGTGACTTCACACACCTCAATTCTCACTTCACACACCTCCATTCTATGACTTCACACAATTCCATTCTATGACTTCACACACTCCATTGTTTGACTTCACACACCTCCATTGTGAGTTCACACACCTCCCTTCTGTGACTTCACACACCTCCATTCTGTGACTTCACACACCTCCATTCTGTGACTTCACGCACCTCCATTCTATGATTTCTCACACCTCCATTCTATTAATTCACACACCTCCATTCTGTGACTTCACACAACTCCATTCTATGACTTCCCACACCTCCATTCTGTGACTTCACACACCTCCATTCTGAGTTCACAAACCTCCATTCTGTGACTTAACGCACCTTCATTCTGTGACTTCACACACCTCCATTCTATGACTTCACACACCTCCATTCTATGAGTTCACATACCTCCAGTCTTTGACTTCACACCCCTCCGTTCTGTGACTTCACACAACTCCATTCTATAACTTCACACACCTCCATTGTGACTTCCCACACCTCCAATCTGAGTTCACACCCCTACGTTCTGACTTCACACACTTCCATTCTATGACTTCACACACCTCCGTTCTGTGACTTCACACACCACAATTCTGTGACTTCACACGCCTCCATTTTGACTTCACACACCTCCATTCTATGACTTCACACACCTCCATTCTATGACTTCACACACCTCCATTCTGAGTTCACACACCTCAATTCCGTGAATTCACACACCTCCATTCTATGACTTCACACACCTCCATTCTATGACTTCACACAATTCCATTCTATGACTTCACACACTCCATTCTTTGACTTCACACACCTCCATTCTGTGACTTCACACACCTCCATTCTGACTTCACACAGCTCCATTCTATGACTTCACACACCTCCATTCTGTGCCTTCACACACCTCAATTCTATGACTTAACACACCTTCATTCTTACTTAACAAACATCCATTCTATGACTTCACACACCTCCATTCTATGACTTCACACACCTCCATTCTATGACTTCACACACCTCCATTCTGTGACTTCACACACCTCAGTTCTGTGACTTCACACACCTCCATTATGACTTCACACACATCCATTCTATGACTTCACAAACCTCCATTCTATGACTTCACACACCTCCATTCTATAACTTAACACACCTACATTCTGAGTTCACACACCTCCATTCTGTGACTTCACACACCTCCAATCTGACTTCACACAGCTCCATTCTATGACTTCACACACCTCCATTCTGTGACTTCACACACCTCCATTCTGAGTTCAAACACCTCCGTTCTGTGACTTAACACACCTCCATTCTGTGACTTCACACACCTCCAATCTGACTTCACACAGCTCCATTCTATGACTTCACACACCTCCATTCTGTGAATTCACACACCTCCATTATGACTTCACACACCTAGATTCTGTGACTTCACACACCTCCATTCTGACTTCACACAGCTCCATTCTATGACTTCACACATCTCCATTCTGTGCCTTCACGCACCTCCATTCTATGAGTTAACTCACCTTTATTCTTACTTAACAAACATCCTTTCTATGACTTCACAAACCTCCATTCTATGACTTCTCACACCTCCATTCTATGACTTCACACACCTCCATTCTGTGAATTCACACACCTCCATTATGACTTCACACACCTAGATTCTGTGACTTCACACACCTCCATTCTGAGTTCACACACCTCCACTCTGTGACTTAACACACCTCCATTCTGTAACTTCACACACCTCCATTCTGATTTCACACACCTACATTCTGTGACTTCACACACCTCCATTCTGACTTCACACAGCTCCATTCTATGACTTCACACATCTCCATTCTGTGCCTTCACGCACCTCCATTCTATGAGTTAACTCACCTTTATTCTTACTTAACAAACATCCTTTCTATGACTTCACAAACCTCCATTCTATGACTTCTCACACCTCCATTCTATGACTTCACACACCTCCATTCTGTGACTTCACACACCTCAATTCTGTGACTTCACACACCTCCATTATGACTTTACACACATCCATTCTGTGACTTCACACACCTCCATTCTGTGACTTCACACACCTCCATTGTGACTTCACACACCTCCATTCTATGAGTTCACACACCTCCATTCTGACTTCACACACCTCCATTCTGTGACTTCACCCACCTACATTGTGACTTCACAGACCTCCATTCTATTAGTTCACACAAATGCATTCTGAATTCACACACCTCCATTCTATGACTTCAAACACCTCCATTCTGACTTCACACACCTCCATTCTGACTTCACACTCCTCAATTCTGTGACTTCACACAACTCCATTCTATGATTTCACAAACCTCCATTCTATGACTTCACACACCTCCATTCTATGACTTCACACACCTCCTTTCTGAGTTGACACACCTCCATTCTATGACTTCACATACCTCCAATCTGATGTCACACACCTCCACTCTATGACTTCACACACTTCCATTCTGTGACTTCAAAAACCTCCATTCTATGACTTCACACACCTCCATTGTGACTTCACACACCATCATTCTATGTTCACACACCGCCATTCTGACTTTACTCACCTCCATTCTATGACTTCACACAGCTCCATTTTGACTTCACACAGGTCCATTCTATGACTTCGCACACATCTATTCTGACTTCACACACCTCCATTCTGATTTCACACACCTCCATTCTCTGACGTCAAACACCTCCATTCTGTGACTTCACACACCTCCATTCTATGACTTCACACACCTCCATTCTATGACTTCACACACCCCCATTGTGTGACTTCACAGATCTCCATTCTATGACTTCACACACCTCCATTCTGTGACTTCACACACCTCCATTCTGAGTTCACACGCCTCCATTTTGTGATTTCACACACCTCCATTCTGTGACTTCACACACCTCCATTCTATGACTTCACACACCTAAATTCTATGACTTCACAAACCTCCATTCTATGACTTCACACACCTCCATTCTGTGACTTCACACACCTCCATTCTACGACTTCACACACCTCCATTCTGTGACTTCACACACCTGCATTGTATTACCTCACACACCTCCATTCTATGACTTCGCACACCTGCATTGTGACTTCACACACCTCCATTCTATGAGTTCACACACCTCCATTCTGACTTCACACACCTCCATTCTATGAGTTCACACACCTCCATTCTGACTTCACACACCTCCATTCCATGACTTCACACACCTCCATTCTATGACTTCACACAACTCCATCTGACTTCACACACCTCCATTCCATGACTTCACACACCTCCATTCGATGAATTCACACACCTCCATTCTCTGACTTCATGCACCTCCATTGTATGACTTCACACACCTCCATTCTGTGACTTCACACACCTTTATTGTTTGACTTCACACACCTCCATTCTTTGACTTCACACACCTCCAATCAATGACTTCACACACCTCAAGTCTATGAGTTCACACACCTCCATTCTATGAGTTCACACACCTCCATTCTATGAGTTCACACATCTCCATTTTGACTTCACACACCTCCATTCTTTGACTTCATACACCTTCATTCTCACTTCAGAAACATCCATTCTATGACTTCACGCACCTGCATTCTATGACTTCACAAAGCTCCGTTCTGTGTCCACACACCTCCATTCTGAGTTCCCACACCTCCATTCTGTGACTTCACCCACCTCCATCCTGAATTCACACACCTCCATTCTGACTTCACAAACCTCCATTCTTTGACTTCACACACCTCCATTCTGACTTCACACAGCTCCATTCTATGACTTCACACACCTCCATTCTGTGCCTTCACACACCTCCATTTTATGACTTAACACACCTTCATTCTTACTTAACAAACATCCATTCTACGACTTCACACACCTCCATTCTATGACTTCACACACCTCCATTCTATGACTTCACACACCTCCATTCTGTGACTTCACACACCTCAATTCTGTGACTTCACACACCTTCATTATGACTTCACACACATCCATTCTATGACTTCACACACCTCCATTCTATGACTTCACACACCTGAGTTCTGTGACTTCACACACCTCCATTCTTATTTCACACACCTCCATTCTGTGACTTCACACACCTCCAATCTGACTTCACACAGCTCCATTCTATGACTTCACACACCTCCATTCTGTGACTTCACACACCTCCATTCTGAGTTCCAACTCCTCCGTTCTGTGACTTAACACACCTCCATTCTGTGACTTCACACACTTCCAATCTGACTTCACACAGCTCCATTCTATGACTTCACACACCTCCATTCTGTGACTTCACACACCTCCATTATGACTTCACACACATCCATTCTATGACTTCACACACCTCCATTCTATGACTTCACACACCTCCATTCTGTGACTTCTCTCACCTCCATTCTGACTTCACACAACTCAATTCTCTGACTTCCCACACCTCCATTCTATGATTTCACACACCTCCATTCTATGACTTCACACACCTCCATTCTGTGACTTCACACACCTCCATTCTGACTTCAAACACCTCCGTTCTATGACTTAACACACCTCCATTCTGTGACTTCTCACACCTCCATTCTGAGTTCACACCCCTCCATTCTGTGACTTCACACACCTCCATTCTGACTTCACACAGCTCCATTATATGACTTCACACACCTCCATTCTGTGCCTTCACACACCTCCATTCTATGACTTAACACACCTTCATTCTTACTTAACAAACATCCATTCTATGACTTCGCACACCTGCATTGAGACTTCACACACCTCCATTCTATGAGTTCACACACCTCCATTCTGACTTCACACACCTCCATTCTATGACTTGACACACCTACATTCTGACTTCACACACCTCCATTCTATGACTTCACACAACTCCATCTGACTTCACACACCTCCATTCTATGACTTCACACACCCCCATTGTGTGACTTCACACACCTCCGTTCTATGACTTCACACACCTCCATTCTGACTTCACACACCTCCATTCTATGGCTTCACACAGCTGCATTCTGACTTCAGACACCTTCATTCTGTGACTTCACACACCGCCATTCTGTGACTTCACACACCTCCATTTTGACTTCACACACTTCCATTCTTTGACTTAACACACCTGCATTCTGTGACTTCACACACCACCATTGTTTGACTTCAGACACCTATATTCTTGGACTTCACACACCTCCATTCCATGACTTCACACATCTCCATTTTATGAGTTCACACACCTCCATTTGCACTTAACACACCTCCATTCTATGACTTCACAAACCTCCATTCTTTGACTTCACACACCTCCATTCTGAGTTCACACACCTCAATTCCGTGACTTCACACACCTCAATTCTCACTTCACACACCTCCATTCTATGACTTCACACAATTCCATTCTATGACTTCACACACCTCCATTCTTTGACTTCACACACCTCCATTGTGATTTCACACACCTCCATTCTGTGACTTCACACACCTCCATACTGTGACTTGACACACCTCCATTCTGTGACTTCACACACCTCCATTTTGACTTCACACACCTATATTCTTGGACTTCACACACCTCCATTCCATGACTTCACACATCTCCATTTTATGAGTTCACACACCTCCATTTTGACTTCACACACCTCCATTCTATGACTTCACACACATTCATTCTATTTCAGAAACATCCATTCTATGATTTCACACACCTCCATTCTATGACTTCACAAACCTCCATTCTGTGACTTCACACACCTCCATTCTGAGTTCACACACCTCAATTCAGTGACTTCACACACCTCAATTCTCACTTCACACACCTCCATTCTATGACTTCACACAATTCCATTCTATGACTTCACACACTCCATTCTTTGACTTCACACACCTCCATTGTGAGTTCACACACCTCCCTTCTGTGACTTCACACACCTCCATTCTGTGACTTCACACACCTCCATTCTGTGACTTCACGCACCTCCATTCTATGATTTCTCACACCTCCATTCTATTAATTCACACACCTCCATTCTGTGACTTCACACAACTCCATTCTATGACTTCCCACACCTCCATTCTGTGACTTCACACACCTCCATTCTGAGTTCACAAACCTCCATTCTGTGACTTAACGCACCTTCATTCTGTGACTTCACACACCTCCATTCTATGACTTCACACACCTCCATTCTATGAGTTCACATACCTCCAGTCTTTGACTTCACACCCCTCCGTTCTGTGACTTCACACACCTCCATTCTATAACTTCACACACCTCCATTGTGACTTCCCACACCTCCAATCTGAGTTGACACACCTACGTTCTGACTTCACACACTTCCATTCTATGACTTCACACACCTCCGTTCTGTGACTTCACACACCTCAATTCTGTGACTTCACACGCCTCCATTGTGACTTCACACAACTCCATTGTATGACTTCACACACCTCCATTCTATGACTTCACACACCTCCATTCTGAGTTCACACACCTCAATTCCGTGAATTCACACACCTCAATTCTCACTTCACACCTCCATTCTATGACTTCACACAATTCCATTCTATGACTTCACACACTCCATTCTTTGACTTCACACACCTCCATTCTGTGACTTCACACACCTCCATTCTATGACTTCACACACCTAAATTCTATGACTTCACAAACCTCCATTCTATGACTTCACACACCTCCATTCTGTGACTTCACACACCTCCATTCTACGACTTCACACACCTCCATTCTGTGACTTCACACACCTGCATTTTATTACCTCACACACCTCCATTCTATGACTTCGCACACCTGCATTGTGACTTCACACACCTCCATTCTATGAGTTCACACACCTCCATTCTGACTTCACACACCTCCATTCTATGACTTCACACACCTCCATTCTGACTTCACACACCTCCATTCCATGACTTCACACACCTCCATTCTATGACTTCACACAACTCCATCTGACTTCACACACCTCCATTCCATGACTTCACACACCTCCATTCGATGAATTCACACACCTCCATTCTCTGACTTCATGCACCTCCATTGTATGACTTCACACACCTCCATTCTGTGACTTCACACACCTTTATTGTTTGACTTCACACACCTCCATTCTTTGACTTCACACACCTCCAATCAATGACTTCACACACCTCAAGTCTATGAGTTCACACACCTCCATTCTATGAGTTCACACACCTCCATTCTATGAGTTCACACATCTCCATTTTGACTTCACACACCTCCATTCTTTGACTTCATACACCTTCATTCTCACTTCAGAAACATCCATTCTATGACTTCACGCACCTGCATTCTATGACTTCACAAAGCTCCGTTCTGTGTCCACACACCTCCATTCTGAGTTCCCACACCTCCATTCTGTGACTTCACCCACCTCCATCCTGACTTCACACACCTCCATTCTGACTTCACAAACCTCCATTCTTTGACTTCACACACCTCCATTCTGACTTCACACAGCTCCATTCTATGACTTCACACACCTCCATTCTGTGCCTTCACACACCTCCATTTTATGACTTAACACACCTTCATTCTTACTTAACAAACATCCATTCTACGACTTCACACACCTCCATTCTATGACTTCACACACCTCCATTCTATGACTTCACACACCTCCATTCTGTGACTTCACACACCTCAATTCTGTGACTTCACACACCTTCATTATGACTTCACACACATCCATTCTATGACTTCACACACCTCCATTCTATGACTTCACACACCTGAGTTCTGTGACTTCACACACCTCCATTCTTAGTTCACACACCTCCATTCTGTGACTTCACACACCTCCAATCTGACTTCACACAGCTCCATTCTATGACTTCACACACCTCCATTCTGTGACTTCACACACCTCCATTCTGAGTTCCAACTCCTCCGTTCTGTGACTTAACACACCTCCATTCTGGGACTTCACACACTTCCAATCTGACTTCACACAGCTCCATTCTATGACTTCACAAACCTCCATTCTGTGACTTCACACACCTCCATTATGACTTCACACACATCCATTCTATGACTTCACACACCTCCATTCTATGACTTCACACACCTCCATTCTGTGACTTCACACAATTCCATTCTATGACTTCACACACTCCATTCTTTGACTTCACACACCTCCATTGTGAGTTCACACACCTCCCTTCTGTGACTTCACACACCTCCATTCTGTGACTTCACACACCTCCATTCTGTGACTTCACGCACCTCCATTCTATGATTTCTCACACCTCCATTCTATTAATTCACACACCTCCATTCTGTGACTTCACACAACTCCATTCTATGACTTCCCACACCTCCATTCTGTGACTTCACACACCTCCATTCTGAGTTCACAAACCTCCATTCTGTGACTTAACGCACCTTCATTCTGTGACTTCACACACCTCCATTCTATGACTTCACACACCTCCATTCTATGAGTTCACATACCTCCAGTCTTTGACTTCACACCCCTCCGTTCTGTGACTTCACACACCTCCATTCTATAACTTCACACACCTCCATTGTGACTTCCCACACCTCCAATCTGAGTTGACACACCTACGTTCTGACTTCACACACTTCCATTCTATGACTTCACACACCTCCGTTCTGTGACTTCACACACCTCAATTCTGTGACTTCACACGCCTCCATTGTGACTTCACACACCTCCATTGTATGACTTCACACACCTCCATTCTATGACTTCACACACCTCCATTCTGAGTTCACACACCTCAATTCCGTGAATTCACACACCTCAATTCTCACTTCACACCTCCATTCTATGACTTCACACAATTCCATTCTATGACTTCACACACTCCATTCTTTGACTTCACACACCTCCATTCTGTGACTTCACACACCTCCATTCTATGACTTCACACACCTAAATTCTATGACTTCACAAACCTCCATTCTATGACTTCACACACCTCCATTCTGTGACTTCACACACCTCCATTCTACGACTTCACACACCTCCATTCTGTGACTTCACACACCTGCATTTTATTACCTCACACACCTCCATTCTATGACTTCGCACACCTGCATTGTGACTTCACACACCTCCATTCTATGAGTTCACACACCTCCATTCTGACTTCACACACCTCCATTCTATGACTTCACACACCTCCATTCTGACTTCACACACCTCCATTCCATGACTTCACACACCTCCATTCTATGACTTCACACAACTCCATCTGACTTCACACACCTCCATTCCATGACTTCACACACCTCCATTCGATGAATTCACACACCTCCATTCTCTGACTTCATGCACCTCCATTGTATGACTTCACACACCTCCATTCTGTGACTTCACACACCTTTATTGTTTGACTTCACACACCTCCATTCTTTGACTTCACACACCTCCAATCAATGACTTCACACACCTCAAGTCTATGAGTTCACACACCTCCATTCTATGAGTTCACACACCTCCATTCTATGAGTTCACACATCTCCATTTTGACTTCACACACCTCCATTCTTTGACTTCATACACCTTCATTCTCACTTCAGAAACATCCATTCTATGACTTCACGCACCTGCATTCTATGACTTCACAAAGCTCCGTTCTGTGTCCACACACCTCCATTCTGAGTTCCCACACCTCCATTCTGTGACTTCACCCACCTCCATCCTGACTTCACACACCTCCATTCTGACTTCACAAACCTCCATTCTTTGACTTCACACACCTCCATTCTGACTTCACACAGCTCCATTCTATGACTTCACACACCTCCATTCTGTGCCTTCACACACCTCCATTTTATGACTTAACACACCTTCATTCTTACTTAACAAACATCCATTCTACGACTTCACACACCTCCATTCTATGACTTCACACACCTCCATTCTATGACTTCACACACCTCCATTCTGTGACTTCACACACCTCAATTCTGTGACTTCACACACCTTCATTATGACTTCACACACATCCATTCTATGACTTCACACACCTCCATTCTATGACTTCACACACCTGAGTTCTGTGACTTCACACACCTCCATTCTTAGTTCACACACCTCCATTCTGTGACTTCACACACCTCCAATCTGACTTCACACAGCTCCATTCTATGACTTCACACACCTCCATTCTGTGACTTCACACACCTCCATTCTGAGTTCCAACTCCTCCGTTCTGTGACTTAACACACCTCCATTCTGGGACTTCACACACTTCCAATCTGACTTCACACAGCTCCATTCTATGACTTCACACACCTCCATTCTGTGACTTCACACACCTCCATTATGACTTCACACACATCCATTCTATGACTTCACACACCTCCATTCTATGACTTCACACACCTCCATTCTGTGACTTCTCTCACCTCCATTCTGACTTCACACAGCTCAATTCTCTGACTTCCCACACCTCCATTCTATGATTTCACACACCTCCATTCTATGACTTCACACACCTCCATTCTGTGACTTCACACACCTCCATTCTGACTTCAAACACCTCCGTTCTATGACTTAACACACCTCCATTCTGTGACTTCTCACACCTCCATTCTGAGTTCACACACCTCCATTCTGTGTCTTCACACACCTCCATTCTGACTTCACACAGCTCCATTATATGACTTCACACACCTCCATTCTGTGCCTTCACACACCTCCATTCTATGACTTAACACACCTTCATTCTTACTTAACAAACATCCATTCTATGACTTCACACACCTCCATTCTGTGACTTCACACACCTCCATTCTATGACCTCACACACCTCCATTCTATGACTTCGCACACCTGCATTGAGACTTCACACACCTCCATTCTATGAGTTCACACACCTCCATTCTGACTTCACACACCTCCATTCTATGACTTGACACACCTACATTCTGACTTCACACACCTCCATTCTATGACTTCACACAACTCCATCTGACTTCACACACCTCCATTCTATGACTTCACACACCCCCATTGTGTGACTTCACACACCTCCGTTCTATGACTTCACACACCTCCATTCTGACTTCACACACCTCCATTCTATGGCTTCACACAGCTGCATTCTGACTTCAGACACCTTCATTCTGTGACTTCACACACCGCCATTCTGTGACTTCACACACCTCCATTTTGACTTCACACACTTCCATTCTTTGACTTAACACACCTGCATTCTGTGACTTCACACACCACCATTGTTTGACTTCAGACACCTATATTCTTGGACTTCACACACCTCCATTCCATGACTTCACACATCTCCATTTTATGAGTTCACACACCTCCATTTGCACTTAACACACCTCCATTCTATGACTTCACAAACCTCCATTCTTTGACTTCACACACCTCCATTCTGAGTTCACACACCTCAATTCCGTGACTTCACACACCTCAATTCTCACTTCACACACCTCCATTCTATGACTTCACACAATTCCATTCTATGACTTCACACACCTCCATTCTTTGACTTCACACACCTCCATTGTGATTTCACACACCTCCATTCTGTGACTTCACACACCTCCATACTGTGACTTGACACACCTCCATTCTGTGACTTCACACACCTCCATTTTGACTTCACACACCTCCATTCCATGACTTCACACATCTCCATTTTATGAGTTCACACACCTCTATTTTGACTTCACACACCTCCATTCTATGACTTCACACACATTCATTCTACTTCAGAAACATCCATTCTATGATTTCACACACCTCCATTCTATGACTTCACAAACCTCCATTCTGTGACTTCACACACCTCCATTCTGAGTTCACACACCTCAATTCTCACTTCACACACCTCCATTCTATGACTTCACACAATTCCATTCTATGACTTCACACACTCCATTCTTTGACTTCACACACCTCCATTGTGAGTTCACACACCTCCCTTCTGTGTCTTCACACACCTCCATTCTGTGACTTCACACACCTCCATTCTGTGACTTCACGCACCTCCATTCTATGATTTCTCACACCTCCATTCTATTAATTCACACACCTCCATTCTGTGACTTCACACAACTCCATTCTATGACTTCCCACACCTCCATTCTGTGACTTCACACACCTCCATTCTGAGTTCACAAACCTCCATTCTGTGACTTAACGCACCTTCATTCTGTGACTTCACACACCTCCATTCTATGACTTCACACACCTCCATTCTATGAGTTCACATACCTCCAGTCTTTGACTTCACACCCCTCCGTTCTGTGACTTCACACACCTCCATTCTATAACTTCACACACCTCCATTGTGACTTCCCACACCTCCAATCTGAGTTGACACACCTACGTTCTGACTTCACACACTTCCATTCTATGACTTCACACACCTCCGTTCTGTGACTTCACACACCTCAATTCTGTGACTTCACACGCCTCCATTGTGACTTCACACACCTCCATTCTATGACTTCACACACCTCCATTCTATGACTTCACACACCTCCATTCTGAGTTCACACACCTCAATTCCGTGAATTCACACACCTCAATTCTCACTTCACACACCTCCATTCTATGACTTCACACAATTCCATTCTATGACTTCACACACTCCATTCTTTGACTTCACACACCTCCATTCTGTGACTTCACACACCTCCATTCTGACTTCACACAGCTCCATTCTATGACTTCACACACCTCCATTCTGTGCCTTCACACACCTCAATTCTATGACTTAACACACCTTCATTCTTACTTAACAAACATCCATTCTATGACTTCACACACCTCCATTCTATGACTTCACACACCTCCATTCTATGACTTCACACACCTCCATTCTGTGACTTCACACACCTCAGTTCTGTGACTTCACACACCTCCATTATGACTTCACACACATCCATTCTATGACTTCACACACCTCCATTCTATGACTTCACACACCTCCATTCTATAACTTAACACACCTACTTTCTGAGTTCACACACCTCCATTCTGTGACTTCACACACCTCCAATCTGACTTCACACAGCTCCATTCTATGACTTCACACACCTCCATTCTGTGACTTCACACACCTCCATTCTGAGTTCAAACACCTCCGTTCTGTGACTTAACACACCTCCATTCTGTGACTTCACACACCTCCAATCTGACTTCACACAGCTCCATTCTATGACTTCACACACCTCCATTCTGTGAATTCACACACCTCCATTATGACTTCACACACCTAGATTCTGTGACTTCACACACCTCCATTCTGAGTTCACACACCTCCACTCTGTGACTTAACACACCTCCATTCTGTAACTTCACACACCTCCATTCTGATTTCACACACCTACATTCTGTGACTTCACACACCTCCATTCTGACTTCACACAGCTCCATTCTATGACTTCACACATCTCCATTCTGTGCCTTCACACACCTCCATTCTATGAGTTAACTCACCTTTATTCTTACTTAACAAACATCCATTCTATGACTTCACAAACCTCCATTCTATGACTTCTCACACCTCCATTCTATGACTTCACACACCTCCATTCTGTGACTTCACACACCTCAATTCTGTGACTTCACACACCTCCATTATGACTTTACACACATCCATTCTGTGACTTCACACACCTCCATTCTGTGACTTCACACACTTCCATTGTGACTTCACACACCTCCATTCTATGAGTTCACACACCTCCATTCTGACTTCACACACCTCCATTCTATGACTTCACACTACTCCATTCTCACTTCACACACCTCCATTCTATGACTTCACACAACTCCATTCTGACTTCACACACCTCCATTCTGTGACTTCACACACCTGCCTTATATGACTTCACACACCTCCATTCTGTGACTTCACAAACCTACATTGTGACTTCACAGACCTCCATTCTATTAGTTCACACAAATGCATTCTGAATTCACACACCTCCATTATATGACTTCAAACAACTCCATTCTGACTTCACACACCTCCATTCTGACTTCACACTCCTCAGTTCTGTGACTTCACACAACTCCATTCTATGATTTCACACACCTCCCTTCTATGATTTCACACACCTCCATTCTATGACTTCACACACCTCCTTTCTGAGTTGACACACCTCCATTCTATGACTTCACATACCTCCAATCTGACGTCACACAACTCCCTTCTATGACTTCACACACTTCCATTCTGTGACTTCAAAAACCTCCATTCTATGACTTCACACACCTCCATTGTGACTTCACACACCATCATTCTATGTTCACACACCGCCATTCTGACTTTACTCACCTCCATTCTATGACTTCACACAGCTCCATTTTGACTTCACACAGCTCCATTCTATGACTTCGCACCCATCTATTCTGACTTCACACACCTCCATTCTGTGACTTCACACACCTCCATTCTGATTTCACACACCTCCATTCTCTGACGTCAAACACCTCCATTCTGTGACTTCACACAACTCCATTCTATGACTTCACACACCTCCATTCTGTGACTTCACACACCCCCATTGTGTGACTTCACACACTTCCATTCTATGACTTCACACACCTCCATTCTGTGACTTCACACACCTCCATTCTGAGTTCACACGCCTCCATTTTGTGATTTCACACACCTCCATTCTGTGACTTCACACACCTCCATTCTATGACTTCACACACCTAAATTCTATGACTTCACAAACCTCCATTCTATGACTTCACACACCTCCATTCTGTGACTTCACACACCTCCATTCTACGACTTCACACACCTCCATTCTGTGACTTCACACACCTGCATTGTATTACCTCACACACCTCCATTCTATGACTTCGCACACCTGCATTGTGACTTCACACACCTCCATTCTATGAGTTCACACACCTCCATTCTGACTTCACACACCTCCATTCTATGACTTCACACACCTCCATTCTGACTTCACACACCTCCATTCCATGACTTCACACACCTCCATTCTATGACTTCACACAACTCCATCTGGCTTCACACACCTCCATTCCATGACTTCACACACCTCCATTCGATGAATTCACACACCTCCATTCTCTGACTTCATGCACCTCCATTGTATGACTTCACACACCTCCATTCTGTGACTTCACACACCTTTATTGTTTGACTTCACACACCTCCATTCTTTGACTTCACACACCTCCAATCAATGACTTCACACACCTCAAGTCTATGAGTTCACACACCTCCATTCTATGAGTTCACACACCTCCATTCTATGAGTTCACACATCTCCATTTTGACTTCACACACCTCCATTCTTTGACTTCATACACCTTCATTCTCACTTCAGAAACATCCATTCTATGACTTCACGCACCTGCATTCTATGACTTCACAAAGCTCTGTTCTGTGTCCACACACCTCCATTCTGAGTTCCCACACCTCCATTCTGTGACTTCACCCACCTCCATCCTGACTTCACACACCTCCATTCTGACTTCACAAACCTCCATTCTTTGACTTCACACACCTCCATTCTGACTTCACACAGCTCCATTCTATGACTTCACACACCTCCATTCTGTGCCTTCACACACCTCCATTTTATGACTTAACACACCTTCATTCTTACTTAACAAACATCCATTCTACGACTTCACACACCTCCATTCTATGACTTCACACACCTCCATTCTATGACTTCACACACCTCCATTCTGTGACTTCACACACCTCAATTCTGTGACTTCACACACCTTCATTATGACTTCACACACATCCATTCTATGACTTCACACACCTCCATTCTATGACTTCACACACCTGAGTTCTGTGACTTCACACACCTCCATTCTTAGTTCACACACCTCCATTCTGTGACTTCACAAACCTCCAATCTGACTTCACACAGCTCCATTCTATGACTTCACACACCTCCATTCTGTGACTTCACACACCTCCATTCTGAGTTCCAACTCCTCCGTTCTGTGACTTAACACACCTCCATTCTGGGACTTCACACACTTCCAATCTGACTTCACACAGCTCCATTCTATGACTTCACACACCTCCATTCTGTGACTTCACACACCTCCATTATGACTTCACACACATCCATTCTATGACTTCACACACCTCCATTCTATGACTTCACACACCTCCATTCTGTGACTTCTCTCACCTCCATTCTGACTTCACACAGCTCAATTCTCTGACTTCCCACACCTCCATTCTATGATTTCACACACCTCCATTCTATGACTTCACACACCTCCATTCTGTGACTTCACACACCTCCATTCTGACTTCAAACACCTCCGTTCTATGACTTAACACACCTCCATTCTGTGACTTCTCACACCTCCATTCTGAGTTCACACCCCTCCATTCTGTGACTTCACACACCTCCATTCTGACTTCACACAGCTCCATTATATGACTTCACACACCTCCATTCTGTGCCTTCACACACCTCCATTCTATGACTTAACACACCTTCATTCTTACTTAACAAACATCCATTCTATGACTTCACACACCTCCATTCTGTGACTTCACACACCTCCATTCTATGACCTCACACACCTCCATTCTATGACTTCGCACACCTGCATTGAGACTTCACACACCTCCATTCTATGAGTTCACACACCTCCATTCTGACTTCACACACCTCCATTCTATGACTTGACACACCTACATTCTGACTTCACACACCTCCATTCTATGACTTCACACAACTCCATCTGACTTCACACACCTCCATTCTATGACTTCACACACCCCCATTGTGTGACTTCACACACCTCCGTTCTATGACTTCACACACCTCCATTCTGACTTCACACACCTCCATTCTATGGCTTCACACAGCTGCATTCTGACTTCAGACACCTTCATTCTGTGACTTCACACACCGCCATTCTGTGACTTCACACACCTCCATTTTGACTTCACACACTTCCATTCTTTGACTTAACACACCTGCATTCTGTGACTTCACACACCACCATTGTTTGACTTCAGACACCTATATTCTTGGACTTCACACACCTCCATTCCATGACTTCACACATCTCCATTTTATGAGTTCACACACCTCCATTTGCACTTAACACACCTCCATTCTATGACTTCACAAACCTCCATTCTTTGACTTCACACACCTCCATTCTGAGTTCACACACCTCAATTCCGTGACTTCACACACCTCAATTCTCACTTCACACACCTCCATTCTATGACTTCACACAATTCCATTCTATGACTTCACACACCTCCATTCTTTGACTTCACACACCTCCATTGTGATTTCACACACCTCCATTCTGTGACTTCACACACCTCCATACTGTGACTTGACACACCTCCATTCTGTGACTTCACACACCTCCATTTTGACTTCACACACCTATATTCTTGGACTTCACACACCTCCATTCCATGACTTCACACATCTCCATTTTATGAGTTCACACACCTCCATTTTGACTTCACACACCTCCATTCTATGACTTCACACACATTCATTCTACTTCAGAAACATCCATTCTATGATTTCACACACCTCCATTCTATGACTTCACAAACCTCCATTCTGTGACTTCACACACCTCCATTCTGAGTTCACACACCTCAATTCAGTGACTTCACACACCTCAATTCTCACTTCACACACCTCCATTCTATGACTTCACACAATTCCATTCTATGACTTCACACACTCCATTCTTTGACTTCACACACCTCCATTGTGAGTTCACACACCTCCCTTCTGTGACTTCACACACCTCCATTCTGTGACTTCACACACCTCCATTCTGTGACTTCACGCACCTCCATTCTATGATTTCTCACACCTCCATTCTATTAATTCACACACCTCCATTCTGTGACTTCACACAACTCCATTCTATGACTTCCCACACCTCCATTCTGTGACTTCACACACCTCCATTCTGAGTTCACAAACCTCCATTCTGTGACTTAACGCACCTTCATTCTGTGACTTCACACACCTCCATTCTATGACTTCACACACCTCCATTCTATGAGTTCACATACCTCCAGTCTTTGACTTCACACCCCTCCGTTCTGTGACTTCACACACCTCCATTCTATAACTTCACACACCTCCATTGTGACTTCCCACACCTCCAATCTGAGTTGACACACCTACGTTCTGACTTCACACACTTCCATTCTATGACTTCACACACCTCCGTTCTGTGACTTCACACACCTCAATTCTGTGACTTCACACGCCTCCATTGTGACTTCACACACCTCCATTCTATGACTTCACACACCTCCATTCTATGACTTCACACACCTCCATTCTGAGTTCACACACCTCAATTCCGTGAATTCACACACCTCAATTCTCACTTCACACACCTCCATTCTATGACTTCACACAATTCCATTCTATGACTTCACACACTCCATTCTTTGACTTCACACACCTCCATTCTGTGACTTCACACACCTCCATTCTGACTTCACACAGCTCCATTCTATGACTTCACACACCTCCATTCTGTGCCTTCACACACCTCAATTCTATGACTTAACACACCTTCATTCTTACTTAACAAACATCCATTCTATGACTTCACACACCTCCATTCTATGACTTCACACACCTCCATTCTATGACTTCACACACCTCCATTCTGTGACTTCACACACCTCAGTTCTGTGACTTCACACACCTCCATTATGACTTCACACACATCCATTCTATGACTTCACACACCTCCATTCTATGACTTCACACACCTCCATTCTATAAATTAACACACCTACTTTCTGAGTTCACACACCTCCATTCTGTGACTTCACACAACTCCAATCTGACTTCACACAGCTCCATTCTATGACTTCACACACCTCCATTCTGTGACTTCACACACCTCCATTCTGAGTTCAAACACCTCCGTTCTGTGACTTAACACACCTCCATTCTGTGACTTCACACACCTCCAATCTGACTTCACACAGCTCCATTCTATGACTTCACACACCTCCATTCTGTGAATTCACACACCTCCATTATGACTTCACACACCTAGATTCTGTGACTTCACACACCTCCATTCTGAGTTCACACACCTCCACTCTGTGACTTAACACACCTCCATTCTGTAACTTCACACACCTCCATTCTGATTTCACACACCTACATTCTGTGACTTCACACACCTCCATTCTGACTTCACACAGCTCCATTCTATGACTTCACACATCTCCATTCTGTGCCTTCACACACCTCCATTCTATGAGTTAACTCACCTTTATTCTTACTTAACAAACATCCATTCTATGACTTCACAAACCTCCATTCTATGACTTCTCACACCTCCATTCTATGACTTCACACACCTCCATTCTGTGACTTCACACACCTCAATTCTGTGACTTCACACACCTCCATTATGACTTTACACACATCCATTCTGTGACTTCACACACCTCCATTCTGTGACTTCACACACTTCCATTGTGACTTCACACACCTCCATTCTATGAGTTCACACACCTCCATTCTGACTTCACACACCTCCATTCTATGACTTCACACTACTCCATTCTCACTTCACACACCTCCATTCTATGACTTCACACAACTCCATTCTGACTTCACACACCTCCATTCTGTGACTTCACACACCTGCCTTATATGACTTCACACACCTCCATTCTGTGTCTTCACAAACCTACATTGTGACTTCACAGACCTCCATTCTATTAGTTCACACAAATGCATTCTGAATTCACACACCTCCATTATATGACTTCAAACACCTCCATTCTGACTTCACACACCTCCATTCTGACTTCACACTCCTCAGTTCTGTGACTTCACACAACTCCATTCTATGATTTCACACACCTCCATTCTATGACTTCACACACCTCCATTCTATGACTTCACACACCTCCTTTCTGAGTTGACACACCTCCATTCTATGACTTCACATACCTCCAATCTGACGTCACACAACTCCCTTCTATGACTTCACACACTTCCATTCTGTGACTTCAAAAACCTCCATTCTATGACTTCACACACCTCCATTGTGACTTCACACACCATCATTCTATGTTCACACACCGCCATTCTGACTTTACTCACCTCCATTCTATGACTTCACACAGCTCCATTTTGACTTCACACAGCTCCATTCTATGACTTCGCACCCATCTATTCTGACTTCACACACCTCCATTCTGTGACTTCACACACCTCCATTCTGATTTCACACACCTCCATTCTCTGACGTCAAACACCTCCATTCTGTGACTTCACACAACTCCATTCTATGACTTCACACACCTCCATTCTATGACTTCACACACCTCCATTCTGTGACTTCACACACCTCCATTCTGAGTTCACACGCCTCCATTTTGTGATTTCACACACCTCCATTCTGTGACTTCACACACCTCCATTCTATGACTTCACACACCTAAATTCTATGACTTCACAAACCTCCATTCTATGACTTCACACACCTCCATTCTGTGACTTCACACACCTCCATTCTACGACTTCACACACCTCCATTCTGTGACTTCACACACCTGCATTGTATTACCTCACACACCTCCATTCTATGACTTCGCACACCTGCATTGTGACTTCACACACCTCCATTCTATGAGTTCACACACCTCCATTCTGACTTCACACACCTCCATTCTATGACTTCACACACCTCCATTCTGACTTCACACACCTCCATTCCATGACTTCACACACCTCCATTCTATGACTTCACACAACTCCATCTGGCTTCACACACCTCCATTCCATGACTTCACACACCTCCATTCGATGAATTCACACACCTCCATTCTCTGACTTCATGCACCTCCATTGTATGACTTCACACACCTCCATTCTATGACTTCACACACCTTTATTGTTTGACTTCACACACCTCCATTCTTTGACTTCACACACCTCCAATCCATGACTTCACACACCTCAATTCTATGAGTTCACACAGCTCCATTCTATGAGTTCACACACCTCCATTCTATGAGTTTACACATCTCCATTTTGACTTCACACACCTCCATTCTTTGACTTCATACACCTTCATTCTCACTTCAGAAACATCCATTCTATGACTTCACGCACCTGCATTCTATGACTTCACAAAGCTCCGTTCTGTGTCCACACACCTCCATTCTGAGTTCCCACACCTCCATTCTTTGACTTCACACACCTCCATTCTGACTTCACACAGCTCCATTCTATGACTTCACACACCTCCATTCTGTGCCTTCACACACCTCCATTTTATGACTTAACACACCTTCATTCTTACTTAACAAACATCCATTCTACGACTTCACACACCTCCATTCTATGACTTCACACACCTCCATTCTATGACTTCACACACCTCCATTCTGTGACTTCACACACCTCAATTCTGTGACTTCACACACCTTCATTATGACTTCACACACATCCATTCTATGACTTTACACACTTCCATTCTATGACTTCACACACCTGAGTTCTGTGACTTCACACACCTCCATTCTTAGTTCACACACCTCCATTCTGTGACTTCACACACCTCCAATCTGACTTCACACAGCTCCATTCTATGACTTCACACACCTCCATTCTGTGACTTCACACACCTCCATTCTGAGTTCCAACTCCTCCGTTCTGTGACTTAACACACCTCCATTCTGGGACTTCACACACTTCCAATCTGACTTCACACAGCTCCATTCTATGACTTCACACACCTCCATTCTGTGACTTCACACACCTCCATTATGACTTCACACACATCCATTCTATGACTTCACACACCTCCATTCTTTGACTTCACACACCTCCATTCTGTGACTTCTCTCACCACCATTCTGACTTCACACAGCTCAATTCTCTGACTTCCCACACCTCCATTCTATGATTTCACACACCTCCATTCTATGACTTCACACACCTCCATTCTGTGACTTCACACACCTCCATTCTGACTTCAAACACCTCCGTTCTATGACTTAACACACCTCCATTCTGTGACTTCTCACACCTCCATTCTGAGTTCACACCCCTCCATTCTGTGACTTCACACACCTCCATTCTGACTTCACACAGCTCCATTATATGACTTCACACACCTCCATTCTGTGCCTTCACACACCTCCATTCTATGACTTAACACACCTTCATTCTTACTTAACAAACATCCATTCTATGACTTCACACACCTCCATTCTGTGACTTCACACACCTCCATTCTATGACCTCACACACCTCCATTCTATGACTTCGCACACCTGCATTGAGACTTCACACACCTCCATTCTATGAGTTCACACACCTCCATTCTGACTTCACACACCTCCATTCTATGACTTGACACACCTACATTCTGACTTCACACACCTCCATTCTATGGCTTCACACAGCTGCATTCTGACTTCAGACACCTTCATTCTGTGACTTCACACACCGCCATTCTGTGACTTCACACACCTCCATTTTGACTTCACACACTTCCATTCTTTGACTTAACACACCTGCATTCTGTGACTTCACACACCACCATTGTTTGACTTCAGACACCTATATTCTTGGACTTCACACACCTCCATTCCATGACTTCACACATCTCCATTTTATGAGTTCACACACCTCCATTTGCACTTAACACACCTCCATTCTATGACTTCACAAACCTCCATTCTTTGACTTCACACACCTCCATTCTGAGTTCACACACCTCAATTCCGTGACTTCACACACCTCAATTCTCACTTCACACACCTCCATTCTATGACTTCACACAATTCCATTCTATGACTTCACACACCTCCATTCTTTGACTTCACACACCTCCATTGTGATTTCACACACCTCCATTCTGTGACTTCACACACCTCCATACTGTGACTTGACACACCTCCATTCTGTGACTTCACACACCTCCATTTTGACTTCACACACCTATATTCTTGGACTTCACACACCTCCATTCCATGACTTCACACATCTCCATTTTATGAGTTCACACACCTCCATTTTGACTTCACACACCTCCATTCTATGACTTCACACACATTCATTCTACTTCAGAAACATCCATTCTATGATTTCACACACCTCCATTCTATGACTTCACAAACCTCCATTCTGTGACTTCACACACCTCCATTCTGAGTTCACACACCTCAATTCAGTGACTTCACACACCTCAATTCTCACTTCACACACCTCCATTCTATGACTTCACACAATTCCATTCTATGACTTCACACACTCCATTCTTTGACTTCACACACCTCCATTGTGAGTTCACACACCTCCCTTCTGTGACTTCACACACCTCCATTCTGTGACTTCACACACCTCCATTCTGTGACTTCACGCACCACCATTCTATGATTTCTCACACCTCCATTCTATTAATTCACACACCTCCATTCTGTGACTTCACACAACTCCATTCTATGACTTCCCACACCTCCATTCTGTGACTTCACACACCTCCATTCTGAGTTCACAAACCTCCATTCTGTGACTTAACGCACCTTCATTCTGTGACTTCACACACCTCCATTCTATGACTTCACACACCTCCATTCTATGAGTTCACATACCTCCAGTCTTTGACTTCACACCCCTCCGTTCTGTGACTTCACACACCTCCATTCTATAACTTCACACACCTCCATTGTGACTTCCCACACCTCCAATCTGAGTTGACACACCTACGTTCTGACTTCACACACTTCCATTCTATGACTTCACACACCTCCGTTCTGTGACTTCACACACCTCAATTCTGTGACTTCACACGCCTCCATTGTGACTTCACACACCTCCATTCTATGACTTCACACACCTCCATTCTATGACTTCACACACCTCCATTCTGAGTTCACACACCTCAATTCCGTGAATTCACACACCTCAATTCTCACTTCACACACCTCCATTCTATGACTTCACACAATTCCATTCTATGACTTCACACACTCCATTCTTTGACTTCACACACCTCCATTCTGTGACTTCACACACCTCCATTCTGACTTCACACAGCTCCATTCTATGACTTCACACACCTCCATTCTGTGCCTTCACAAACCTCAATTCTATGACTTAACACACCTTCATTCTTACTTAACAAACATCCATTCTATGACTTCACACACCTCCATTCTATGACTTCACACACCTCCATTCTATGACTTCACACACCTCCATTCTGTGACTTCACACACCTCAGTTCTGTGACTTCACACACCTCCATTATGACTTCACACACATCCATTCTATGACTTCACACACCTCCATTCTATGACTTCACACACCTCCATTCTATAACTTAACACACCTACTTTCTGAGTTCACACACCTCCATTCTGTGACTTCACACACCTCCAATCTGACTTCACACAGCTCCATTCTATGACTTCACACACCTCCATTCTGTGACTTCACACACCTCCATTCTGAGTTCAAACACCTCCGTTCTGTGACTTAACACACCTCCATTCTGTGACTTCACACACCTCCAATCTGACTTCACACAGCTCCATTCTATGACTTCACACACCTCCATTCTGTGAATTCACACACCTCCATTATGACTTCACACACCTAGATTCTGTGACTTCACACACCTCCATTCTGAGTTCACACACCTCCACTCTGTGACTTAACACACCTCCATTCTGTAACTTCACACACCTCCATTCTGATTTCACACACCTACATTCTGTGACTTCACACACCTCCATTCTGACTTCACACAGCTCCATTCTATGACTTCACACATCTCCATTCTGTGCCTTCACACACCTCCATTCTATGAGTTAACTCACCTTTATTCTTACTTAACAAACATCCATTCTATGACTTCACAAACCTCCATTCTATGACTTCTCACACCTCCATTCTATGACTTCACACACCTCCATTCTGTGACTTCACACACCTCAATTCTGTGACTTCACACACCTCCATTATGACTTTACACACATCCATTCTGTGACTTCACACACCTCCATTCTGTGACTTCACACACTTCCATTGTGACTTCACACACCTCCATTCTATGAGTTCACACACCTCCATTCTGACTTCACACACCTCCATTCTATGACTTCACACTACTCCATTCTCACTTCACACACCTCCATTCTATGACTTCACACAACTCCATTCTGACTTCACACACCTCCATTCTGTGACTTCACACACCTGCCTTATATGACTTCACACACCTCCATTCTGTGACTTCACAAACCTACATTGTGACTTCACAGACCTCCATTCTATTAGTTCACACAAATGCATTCTGAATTCACACACCTCCATTATATGACTTCAAACACCTCCATTCTGACTTCACACACCTCCATTCTGACTTCACACTCCTCAGTTCTGTGACTTCACACAACTCCATTCTATGATTTCACACACCTCCATTCTATGACTTCACACACCTCCATTCTATGACTTCACACACCTCCTTTCTGAGTTGACACACCTCCATTCTATGACTTCACATACCTCCAATCTGACGTCACACAACTCCCTTCTATGACTTCACACACTTCCATTCTGTGACTTCAAAAACCTCCATTCTATGACTTCACACACCTCCATTGTGACTTCACACACCATCATTCTATGTTCACACACCGCCATTCTGACTTTACTCACCTCCATTCTATGACTTCACACAGCTCCATTTTGACTTCACACAGCTCCATTCTATGACTTCGCACACATCTATTCTGACTTCACACACCTCCATTCTGTGACTTCACACACCTCCATTCTGATTTCACACACCTCCATTCTCTGACGTCAAACACCTCCATTATGTGACTTCACACAACTCCATTCTATGACTTCACACACCTCCATTCTATGACTTCACACACCCCCATTGTGTGACTTCACACACTTCCATTCTATGACTTCACACACCTCCATTCTATGACTTCACACACCTAAATTCTATGACTTCACAAACCTCCATTCTATGACTTCACACACCTCCATTCTGTGACTTCACACACCTCCATTCTACGACTTCACACACCTCCATTCTGTGACTTCACACACCTGCATTGTATTACCTCACACACCTCCATTCTATGACTTCGCACACCTGCATTGTGACTTCACACACCTCCATTCTATGAGTTCACACACCTCCATTCTGACTTCACACACCTCCATTCTATGACTTCACACACCTCCATTCTGACTTCACACACCTCCATTCCATGACTTCACACACCTCCATTCTATGACTTCACACAACTCCATCTGACTTCACACACCTCCATTCCATGACTTCACACACCTCCATTCGATGAATTCACACACCTCCATTCTCTGACTTCATGCACCTCCATTGTATGACTTCACACACCTCCATTCTGTGACTTCACACACCTTTATTGTTTGACTTCACACACCTCCATTCTTTGACTTCACACACCTCCAATCCATGACTTCACACACCTCAATTCTATGAGTTCACACAGCTCCATTCTATGAGTTCACACACCTCCATTCTATGAGTTTACACATCTCCATTTTGACTTCACACACCTCCATTCTTTGACTTCATACACCTTCATTCTCACTTCAGAAACATCCATTCTATGACTTCACGCACCTGCATTCTATGACTTCACAAAGCTCCGTTCTGTGTCCACTCACCTCCATTCTGAGTTCCCACACCTCCATTCTTTGACTTCACACACCTCCATTCTGACTTCACACAGCTCCATTCTATGACTTCACACACCTCCATTCTGTGCCTTCACACACCTCCATTTTATGACTTAACACACCTTCATTCTTACTTAACAAACATCCATTCTACGACTTCACACACCTCCATTCTATGACTTCACACACCTCCATTCTATGACTTCACACACCTCCATTCTGTGACTTCACACACCTCAATTCTGTGACTTCACACACCTTCATTATGACTTCACACACATCCATTCTATGACTTCACACACCTCCATTCTATGACTTCACACACCTGAGTTCTGTGACTTCACACACCTCCATTCTTAGTTCACACACCTCCATTCTGTGACTTCACACACCTCCATTCTGAGTTCCAACTCCTCCGTTCTGTGACTTAACACACCTCCATTCTGGGACTTCACACACTTCCAATTTGACTTCACACAGCTCCATTCTATGACTTCACACACCTCCATTCTGTGACTTCACACACCTCCATTATGACTTCACACACATCCATTCTATGACTTCACACACCTCCATTCTATGACTTCACACACCTCCATTCTGTGACTTCTCTCACCTCCATTCTGACTTCACACAGCTCAATTCTCTGACTTCCCACACCTCCATTCTATGATTTCACACACCTCCATCCTATGACTTCACACACCTCCATTCTGTGACTTCACACACCTCCATTCTGACTTCAAACACCTCCGTTCTATGACTTAACACACCTCCATTCTGTGACTTCTCACACCTCCATTCTGAGTTCACACCCCTCCATTCTGTGACTTCACACCTCCATTCTGACTTCAGACAGCTCCATTCTATGACTTCACACACCTCCATTCTGTGCCTTCACACACCTCCATTCTATGACTTAACACACCTTCATTCTTACTTAACAAACATCCATTCTATGACTTCACACACCTCCATTCTGTGACTTCACACACCTCCATTCTATGACCTCACACACCTCCATTCTATGACTTCGCACACCTGCATTGAGACTTCACACACCTCCATTCTATGAGTTCACACACCTCCATTCTGACTTCACACACCTCCATTCTATGACTTGACACACCTACATTCTGACTTCACACACCTCCATTCTATGACTTCACACAACTCCATCTGACTTCACACACCTCCATTCTATGACTTCACACACCCCCATTGTGTGACTTCACACACCTCCGTTCTATGACTTCACACACCTCCATTCTACGACTTCACACACCTCCATTCTGAGTTCACACGCCTCCATTTTGTGATTTCACACACCTCCATTCTGTGACTTCACACACCTCCATTCTATGACTTCACACACCTAAATTCTATGACTTCACAAACCTCCATTCTATGACGTCACACACCTCTATTCTGTGACTTCACACACCTCCATTCTTTGACTTCACACACCTCCATTCTGTGACTTCACACACCTGCATTCTATTACCTCACACCTCCATTCTATGACTTCGCACACCTGTATTGTGACTTCACACACCTCCATTCTATGAGTTCACACATCTCCATTCTGACTTCACACACCTCCATTCTATGACTTCACACACCTCCATTCTGGCTTCACACACCTCCATTCCATGACTTCACACACCTCCATTGTATGACTTCACACAACTCCGTCTGACTTCACACACCTCCATTCCATGACTTCACACACCTCCATTCGATGAATTCACACACCTCCATTCTCTGACTTCATGCACCTCCATTGTATGACTTCACACACCTCCATTCTATGACTTCACACACCTTTATTGTTTGACTTCACACACCTCCATTCTTTGAATTCACACACCTCCAATCCATGATTCACACACCTCAATTCTATGAGTTCACACACCTCCATTCTATGAGTTCACACACTTCCATTCTATGAGTTCACACATCTCCATTTTGACTTCACACACCTCCAATCTTTGACTTCATACACCTTCATTCTCACTTCAGAAACATCCATTCTATGACTTCACGCACCTGCATTCTATGACTTCACAAACCTCTGTTCTGTGACCACACACCTCCATTCTGAGTTCCCACACCTCCATTCTGTGACTTCACCCACCTCCATCCTGACTTCACACACCTCCATTCTGACTTCACAAACCTCAATTCTTTGACTTCACACACCTCCATTCTGACTTCACACAGCTCCATTCTATAACTTCACACACCTCCATTCTGTGCCTTCACACACCTCCATGATATGACTTAACACACCTTCATTCTTACTTAACAAACATCCATTCTATGACTTCACACACCTCCATTCTATGACTTCACACACCTCCATTCTATGACTTCACACACCTCCATTCTGTGACTTCACACACCTCAATTCTGTGACTTCACACACCTCCATTATGACTTCACACACATCCATTCTATGACTTCGCACACCTCCATTCTATGACTTCACACACCTCAGTTCTGTGACTTCACACACCTCCATTCTGAGTTCACACACCTCCATTCTGTGACTTCACACACCTCCAATCTGACTTCACACAGCTCCATTCTTTGACTTCACACACCTCCATTCTGAGTTCAAACACCTCCGTTCAGTGACTTAACACACCTCCATTCTGTGACTTCACACACTTCCAATCTGACTTCACACAGCTCCATTCTATTACTTCATACACCTCCATTCTGTGACTTCACACACCTCCATTATGACTTCACACACATCCATTCTATGACTTCACACACCTCCATTCTATGACTTCACACACCTCCATTCTGTGACTTCTCTCACCTCCATTCTGACTTCGCACAGCTCCATTCTCTGACTTCGCACACCTCCATTCTATGATTTCACACACCTCCATTCTATGACTTCACACACCTCCATTCTGTGACTTCACACACCTCCATTCTGACTTCAAACATCTCCGTTCTATGACTTAACACACCTCCATTCTGTGACTTCACACACCTCCATTCTGAGTTCACACACCTCCATTCTGTGACTTCACACACCTCCATTCTGACTTCACACAGCTCCATTCTGACTTCACACACCTCCATTCTATGACTTGACAAACCTACATTCTGATTTCACACACCTCCATTCTATGACTTCACACAACTCCGTGTGACTTCACACACCTCCATTCCATGACTGCACACGCCTCCATTCGATGAATTCACACACCTCCATTCTTTGACTTCATGCACCTCCATTCTATGAGTTCTCACACCTCCATTCTGTGACTTCACACACCTTTATTGTTTGACTTCACACACCTCCATTCTCTGACGTCAAACACCTCCATTCTGTGACTTCACACACCTCCATTCTATGACTTCACACACCTCCATTCTATGACTTCACACACCTCTATTCTGTGCCTTCACACACCTCCATTCTATGACTTAACACACCTTCATTCTTACTTAACGAACATCCATTCTATGACTTCACACACCTCCATTCTGTGACTTCACACACCTCCATTCTATGACCTCACACACCTCCATTCTATGACTTCGCACACCTGCGTTGAGACTTCACACACCTCCATTCTATGAGTTCGCACACCTCCATTCTGACTTCACACACCTCCATTCTATGACTTGACACACCTACATTCTGACTTCACACACCTCCATTCTATGACTTCACACAACTCCATCTGACTTCACACACCTCCATTCCATGACTGCACACGCCTCCATTCGATGAATTCACACACCTCCATTCTTTGACTTCATGCACCTCCATTCTATGAGTTCACACACCTCCATTCTGTGACTTCACACACCTTTATTGTTTGACTTCACACACCTCCATTCTCTGACGTCAAACACCTCCATTCTGTGACTTCACACACCTCCATTCTATGACTTCACACACCTCCATTCTATGACTTCTCACACCCCCATTGTTTGACTTCACACACCTCCATTCTATGACTTCACACACCTCCATTCTATGACTTCACACACCTCCATTCTATGACTTCTCACACCCCCATTGTTTGACTTCACGCACCTCCATTCTATGATTTCTCACACCTCCATTCTATTAATTCACACACCTCCATTCTGTGACTTCACACAACTCCATTCTATAACTTCCCACACCTCCATTCTGAGACTTCACACACCTCCATTCTGAGTTCACAAACCTCGATTCTGTGACTTAACGCACCTTCATTCTGTGGCTTCATACACCTCCATTCTATGACTTCACACACCTCCATTCTATGACTTCACACACCTCCAGTCTTTGAATTCACACCCCTCCATTCTGTGACTTCAAACACCTCCAGTCTATAACTTCACACACCTCTATTGTGACTTCCCACACCTCCAATCTGAGTTCACACACCTCCGTTCTGACTTCACACAGCTCCATAAAATGACTTCACACACCTTCATTCTGTGGCTTCGCACACCTCCATTCTGACTTCACACAGCTCCATTCTCTAACTTCCCACACCTCCATTCTATGATTTCACACACCTCCATTCTATGACTTCACACACCTCCATTCTGTGACTTCACACACCTCCATTCTGCGTTCCAACACCTCCGTTCTGTGACTTAAAACACCTCCATTCTGTGACTTCACACACCTCCATTCTGAGTTCACACACCTCCATTCTGTGTCTTCACACACCTCCATTCTGACTTCACACAGCTCCATTCTATGACTTCACACACCTCCATTCTGTGGCTTCACACACCTCCATTCTATGACTTAACACACCTTCATTCTTACTTAACAAACATCCATTCTATGACTTCACACACCTCCATTCTATGACTTCACACACCTCCATTCTATGACTTCACACACCTCCATTCTATGATTTCACACACCTCCATTGTGACTTCACACACCTCCATTCCATGAGTTCACACACCTCCATTCTGACTTCACACACCTCCATTCTATGACTTCACCCACCTCCATTCTGACTTCACACACCTCCATTCTATGACTTCACACACCTCCATTCTGCGACTTCACACACCTCCATTCCATGACTGACTCACACACCTCCATTCGATGACTTCACACACCTCCATTCTTTGACTTCACACACCTCCATTCTATGAGTTCACTCACCTCCATTTGTGACTCTACACAACACCTTTTTGACTTCACACACCTCCTTTATGTGATTTCACACACCTCCATTCTGTGACTTCACACACCCTTTATTGTTTGACTTCACACACCTCCAATCTTTGACTTCACACACCTCCATTCCATGACTTCACACACCTCCATTCTATGAGTTCACACACCTCCATTCTATGTGGTCACACACACCTACATTTTGACTTCACACACCTCCATTCTATGACTTCACACACCTTCATTCTTACTTCAGAAACATCCATACTATGACTTCACGCACTTCCATTCTATGACTTCACACTCCTCATTTCTGAGTTGACACACCTCCATTCTCCTGATTTCACACACCTACAATTTGACTTTCACACACCCCCATTCTATGACTTCACACACCCCCATTGTGACTTCACACACTCCATTCTATGAGTTCACACACCTCCTTTCTGACTTCACACACCTCCATTCTATGACTTCACACAGCTGCATTCTGACTTCAGACACCTCCATTTGTGACTTCACACACACACAATTTTTGACTTCAAACACCTTCATTCTGTGACTTCACACACCTCCATTCTGTGACTTCACACACCTCCATTTTGACTTCACACACTTCCATTGTTTGACTTAACACACCTCCATTCTGTGACTTCACCACACCACCATTATTTGACTGCACACACCTATATTCTTGGACTTCACACACCTCCATTCCATGACTTCACACATCTCCATTCTATGATTTCTCACACCTCCATTCTATTAATTCACATCACCACCATTCTGTGACTTCACCCACCTCCATTCTATGACTTCACACAATTCCATTCTATGACTTCACACACCTCCATTTTTTGACTTCACACACCTCCATTGTGAGTTCACACACCTCCATTCTGTGACTTCAAACACCTCCATTCTGTGACTTCACACACCTCCATTCTGTGACTTCACACACCTACATTCTATGATTTCTCACACCTCCATTCTATTAATTCACACACCACCATTCTGTGACTTCACACAACTCCCATTCTATGATTTGCCATCACCTCCATTGTGTGACTTCACACACCTCCATTCGGAGTTCAGCAAACCTCCATTCTGTGACTTAACGCACCTCCATTCTGTGACTTCACACACCTCCATTCTGTGACTTTGCACACCTCCAATCTGACTTCACACAGCTCCACTCTATGCCTTCCCACACCTCCATTCTGTGAATTCACACACCTCCACTTCTATGACTTCACACACCTCCATTCTATGACTTCACACACCTCCATTCTGTGACTTCACACACCTCAATTCTGTGACTTCTACACCTCCATTATGACTTCACATCCCTCCATTCTATGACTTCACACACCTCCATTCTATGACTTCACACACCTAGATTCTGTGACTTCACACACACCTCCCTTCTGAGTCACACACCTCAATTCTGTGACTTCACACACCTGCATTCTGACTTCATCCAGCTCCATTCAATGACTTCACGCACCTCCATTCTGTGACTTCGCACAACCTCCAATCTGACTTCACACAACTCCACTATATGCCTTCCCACACCTCCATTCTATGATTTCACACTCCTCCATTCTATGACTTCACACACCTCCATTCTGTGATTTCACACTCCTCCATTCTGAGTTCAAACACCTCCGTTCTGTGACTTAACACACCTCCATTCTGTGACTTCACACACACCACCATTCTGTGACTTCACACACCTCCATTCTATGACTTAACACACCTTCATTCTTACTTCACAAACATCAATTCAATGACTTCACACACCTCCATTCGTATGATTTCACACAACTTCATTCTATGACTTCACACACCTCCATTCTGTGACTTCACACACCTCCATTCTGACATCAAACAGCTCCATTCTATGACTTCACACACCGTCATTCTTACTTCAAACATCCATTATATGACTTCACACACCTCCATTCTATGACTTCACACACCTCCATTCTATGACTTCACAAACCTCCGTTCTGTGCCTTCACACACCTCAATTCTGTGACTTCACACACCTCCATTATGACTTCACACACATCCATTCTATGACTTCACACACCTCCATTCTATTACTTCACACACCTTCATTCTGTGACTTCACACACCTCCATTCTGAGTTCACACACCTCCATTCTGTGACTTCACACAACTCCAATCTGACTTCACACAGCTCCATTCTATGACTTCACACACACCTCCATTCTCTGACTTAACACACCTCCATTCAATGACTTCACACACCTCCATTGTGACTTCACACAGCTCCATTCTTTGAGTTCACACACCTCCATTCTGACTTCACACACCTCCATTCTATGACTTCACACACACCTCCATTCTGACTTCACACACCTCCATTCTATGACTTCACACAAACTCCATTCTGACTTCAGACAACTCCATTCTATGGAGTTCACACACTTGCATTGTGACTTCACACACCTCCATTCTATGACTTCACACACCTCCATTCTGACTTCACACACCTCCATTCTGACTTCACAAACATCAATTCTGTGACTTCACACACCTCCATTCTTTGACTTCACACAACTCCATTGTGAGTTCACACACGTCCATTCTGAATTCACAAACATCTATTCTGTGACTTCACACACCTCCATTCTATGACTTCACACACCTCCATTCTCTGACTTCATGCACCTCCATTGTATGACTTCACACACCTCCATTCTATGACTTCACACACCTTTATTGTTTGACTTCACACACCTCCATTCTTTGAATTCACACACCTCCAATCCATGATTCACACACCTCAATTCTATGAGTTCACACACCTCCATTCTATGAGTTCACCACACTTCCATTCTATGAGTTCACACATCTCCATTTTGACTTCACACACCTCCAATCTTTGACTTCATACACCTTCATTCTCACTTCAGAAACATCCATTCTATGACTTCACGCACCTGCATTCTATGACTTCACAAACCTCTGTTCTGTGACCACACACCTCCATTCTGAGTTCCCACACCTCCATTCTGTGACTTCACACCACCTCCATCCTGACTTCACACACCTCCATTCTGACTTCACAAACCTCAATTCTTTGACTTCACACACCTCCATTCTGACTTCACACAGCTCCATTCTATAACTTCACACACCTCCATTCTGTGCCTTCACACACCTCCATGATATGACTTAACACACCTTCATTCTTACTTAACAAACCATCCATTCTATGACTTCACACACCTCCATTCTATGACTTCACACACCTCCATTCTATGACTTCACACACCTCCATTCTGTGACTTCACACACCTCAATTCTGTGACTTCACACACCTCCATTATGACTTCACACACATCCATTCTATGACTTCGCACACCTCCATTCTATGACCTCACACACCTCAGTTCTGTGACTTCACACACCTCCATTCTGAGTTCACACACCTCCATTCTGTGACTTCACACACACTCCAATCTGACTTCACACAGCTCCATTCTTTGACTTCACACTCACCTCCATTCTGAGTTCAAACACCTCCGTTCAGTGACTTAACACACCTCCATTCTGTGACTTCACACACTTCCAATCTGACTTCACACAGCTCCATTCTATTACTTCATACACCTCCATTCTGTGACTTCACACACCTCCATTATGACTTCACACACATCCATTCTATGACTTCACACACCTCCATTCTATGACTTCACACACCTCCATTCTGTGACTTCTCTCACCTCCATTCTGACTTCGCACAGCTCCATTCTCTGACTTCGCACACCTCCATTCTATGATTTCACACACCTCCATTCTATGGACTTCACACACCTCCATTCTGTGACTTCACACACCTCCATTCTGACTTCAAACATCTCCGTTCTATGAGACTTAACACACCTCCATTCTGTGACTTCACACACCTCCATTCTGAGTTCACACACCTCCATTCTGTGACTTCACACACCTCCATTCTGACTTCACACAGCTCATTCTGACTTCACACACCTCCATTCTATGACTTGACACACCTACATTCTGATTTCTCACACCCTCCATTCTATGACTTCACACAACTCCGTGTGACTTCACACACCTCCATTCCATGACTGCACACGCCTCCATTCGATGAATTCACACACCTCCATTCTTTGACTTCATGCACCTCCATTCTATGAGTTCTCACACCTCCATTCTGTGACTTCACACACCTTTATTGTTTGACTTCACACACCCTCCATTCTCTGACGTCAAACACCTCCATTCTGTGACTTCACACACCTCCATTCTATGACTTCACACACCTCCATTCTATGACTTCTCACACCCCCATTGTTTGACTTCACACACCTCCATTCTATGACTTCACACACCTCTATTCTGTGCCTTCACACACCTCCATTCTATGACTTAACAACACCTTCATTCTTACTTAACGAACATCCATTCTATGACTTCACACACCTCCATTCTGTGACTTCACACACACCTCCATTCTATGACCTCACACACCTCCATTCTATGACTTCGCACACCTGCGTTGAGACTTCACACACCTCCATTCTATGAGTTCGCACACCTCCCATTCTGACTTCACACACCTCCATTCTATGACTTGACACACCTACATTCTGACTTCACACACCTCCATTCTATGACTTCACACAACTCCATCTGACTTCACACACCTCCATTCCATGACTGCACACGCCTCCATTCGATGAATTCACACACCTCCATTCTTTGACTTCATGCACCTCCATTCTATGAGTTCACACACCTCCATTCTGTGACTTCACACACCTTTATTGTGTTGACTTCACACACCTCCATTCTCTGACGTCAAACACCTCCATTCTGTGACTGTCACACACCTCCATTCTATGACTTCACACACCTCCATTCTATGACTTCTCACACCCCCATTGTTTGACTTCACACAACCTCCATTCTATGACTTCACACACCTCCAGTTCTATGACTTCACACACCTCCATTCTATGACTTCTCACACCCCCATTGTTTGACTTCACGCACCTCCATTCTATGATTTCTCACACACTCCATTCTATTAATTCACACACCTCCATTCTGTGACTTCACACAACTCCATTCTATAACTTCCCACACCTCCATTCTGAGACTTCACACACCTCCATTCTGAGTTCACAAACCTCGA